>LNAC01000071.1:3572984-3656988 GCA_002007465.1 Ailurus styani | reverse complement strand
GGTGGCGGGGGTGGCGTGGGGGGGGTGGGAACAGGACTGGACACAAAAGAATTACCTTGGCAATCACAGACACAAGTATCGACTGTGAATATTTATAAAGCCATAATAATGTGAAGAATTGATTTAAAAAATATATTAAAAGCTGTTTTCAGTGGAATGAACCTGGAAAGCCAAATTTCTTATTTTCTCTACCACAGTGGCTATATTACAGTTGTTAAGTAGCCCTATTTAGAAACAGTAACATAAGTCCTAGTCCCAGCAGCCATAGCTGAATGAAGGGCAGGAATAACCAAATGATCAATCCGAAATCCCCAGGTGAGAGGGATCATTTTCTATTCCTAGAAAGACACTCTTTAGGGCGCCTGGGTGGCTCAGTGGGTTAACGCCGCTGCCTTCGGCTCAGGTCATGATTCCAGGGTCCTGGAATCGAGGCCCGCATTGGGCTCTCTGCTCAGCGGGGAGCCTGCTTCCTCCTCTCTCTGTCTCTCTGCCTGCCTCTCTGCCTACTAGTAATCTCTGTGTCAAATGAATAAATAAAATCTTTTTTTAAAAAAAAAGACACTCTTCAGCAGGCACTGGCCTCCCATCTTTTATGGATGAGAAATCAAGAGTAGAATCGGAGCAAAAAAGTTGGTCAAGCTCAAACCCAAAACTGTTTGATTCAATTCGTTTGGGGGTGTGTTGTGTCTATGTTGAGGGGGGGCAGGTAATCAGACAATCATGTTGATTTAGAAAGGGTAGC
This sequence comes from Ailurus styani, assembly GCA_002007465.1. Taxonomy (NCBI): domain Eukaryota; kingdom Metazoa; phylum Chordata; class Mammalia; order Carnivora; family Ailuridae; genus Ailurus; species Ailurus styani. The sequence goes on along the minus strand of LNAC01000071.1, from coordinate 3,656,246 downwards.
TAGTGTTATTTATATATCCAGTTATTTTCATTTATAGCCATATACTGAGTCTGTTTCTAGCTACCTATATAACTTGAGATATCCTGAAATTGTTTACTGAATTTAATGGGCCACTACTGGACCCTCTTACTATTTTGTTAGGTCCCATTGTCCTTGAATTTACTGTCCAAACAGATTATTTTTTTAAACGGGAAATGATGCATTTCTATAACAGTTAGAAACTGAAGAATCACTAAAAATGTAAGATTAAAAACAGGAAATAGTCAAATAGTTTGCAGCATGCTTTTCCACAGGTTTTATTCTCAGAAGACCATGGGTGGCATTTCTGGTGCTCAATCTCACGACATGGAAAAGAGAACCCACACTTCTCCTGGAGGGTAGACACAGCCTTCATGGAGATCACTGTTGCTGACAAGTGAGTGTGAAAAGAAGGTCATACATCCCACCGGCCCATCAGTTGGGCTGATGTAAACCCCAAAAGTTGCCAGCGAGATATGTAGATAATCCAGCTGGACTTCCACCACAGCCACTGTGGAGGGACTGGATCTTCAGACAGGGGGTAACAATAGATGGGAAACAGCTCCTCTCCATTGTTTCAGCTCCAGGACTGTGTGGAGGAGTCACTCTTTGGAGAGTGTTTACAAGATGCAGCACAAATTCCCTATTTTAAAAACACATAGCGAAATTTCTAGAAAAAGAAGGTCCTATTGACCAGAATCTAATTTTACTGTTTTATTCCTTCAGAATAGGAGTGATGTGACTGATTAAGAGTTTCTATGTAACTTGGTGCTTGGGTAAAAAACCTAACATTGTTCGCACTGGAAACACAAAGGTGAGCTTCCTAGTGAAATCTGAAAATTCTAATGATAAGTTATTCAGATAGAAATTGTTTAATTGATTCAGAAAACTGGTACCAGATCTTAAGCCTAGACCTTATATACAGTTTGCATGTATGTTTTCACATGTAATGAAAATTTTGTTTGAAAAGCCTCTGGCAGTGTTATCCTGATTTGCCTTTTTGAACAGGGAAAATTCTTTCTAGACATTGGTATTTAAGTGTCACACTTTAAGAGTTTGAGATATAGTTCATATGCCATATAACTCACCCACTTAAAGTGTCATTTCAATTGTTTTAGTATATTGCCAGTACCACCATCCCTACAATCTAGTTTTTTAACATTTTTTTTTTCACCCTCAGAAAGAAACCCCTTGCTCAGTAGCAGTCAAGAATAGCAGACTCTTGGCACTTTTCTTTCTTCCCTTAAAAAAAGGCCTGGTGTGCCTGGGTAGCTCAGTCAGTCAAGCATCTGACTCTGTTTCAACTCAGGTCATGATCTCAGGGTCCTGAGATTGAGCCCCCATACTGGGCTCCATGCTCAGTAGGGAGTCTGCTTGTCCCCCTCCCTCTGCGCCTCCCCCTGCTCTCAACCACAAGGTTATAGATTCATTACGGTTTTAGGGTATTGTGCACCCTGTAGAGTGAGGTTTGCCTTCGGGGAGATCCTGAACACCAACACAAGCCCCCTCTGCTGGGTTCTGCCACCTTCTTCACCCTCTGAAAGAGAAGGAAGGTGTACATGGTGTGTTTGTGCATCTGAAGATTCAGAGGGAAATCAAGACCATCTCTTTGACTCCATCTCTGGAGTTAGAGGGAAAAGAGACTCAAAAGGTGGAGAATATAACAAATGTGATGATTCCAGCATTTAGACTGAAATTCAGGTGGCAGCAGGGTGTATATGGGTGTGTGTGGGGGGAGTATAGCAGGTCATGGAAAGAGCCAGGTTGTACACAGATTTGTTCTTAAGGACACTTTTTTTTTTTTGATGTAGAAAATAACTAGGGAAAACACAAGGTAAAATTCTCTAAAAGATAAATAGTTCTTTTGGATATAGCATTTCAGGATTTTACTGAGAGGACCAGAGGGTTTCTGGAATGATGGAACTAAAATTTGTGAAGGAAAAAGAGTGTAGACTTTGGAGCCCGACCATTTAGGTTCAAATTTCTGCTACTTTGAAATATCCATATACATAAACCAATACTTTGTATATTCCTCTAGGATGTGAAAAAAACAGTTTACATGGTAGCCCATGAAGAATAAGAGTGGGAATAAAATAACTTCCACTTTTTACATTATAAGCTTTTGCATTATTTAAATCATTTTACTTATGTTATATAGTAATAAAGAACATGTTGTAAATATATTGATATCTAAACAGACAAATAAATCCCCTACTAGGCAAAAGCATGAGTTCCTTGAAACCTCCCACACAATGCCGTAAAATTCCTATTTAAAGTCCACTCTTAAGTGGACATTCTAGGTGCATACAGGCATGTAGGTATTTGTCTGAACTACAAATCCTTCAATTCCAATTAAGTATAAAACCATGGATATGAATCTGCACTGTATTATCACCTTACTTCTTCTAGTTTTGGAGAATAGATTTTTTTTTTTTGCTTCCCCAACCACACATAGGACATCGGACAATGCCCTGGAAAGGGCAGCCTCTAAAGTATTTTCTGAATTAAGTGTACTTAATAGAGCTCAACTGAAGGGACAAAAAACTATTCCAGTGGTGATATTTAGATCTTTAAGCAGGAGGCTGCATTTGAGCTGGTTGGTTTTAGAAAGATGAGGAAGACTTTGAGAAAGGAGAAAGCACAAGGCAGGGAGAGGAAGCAGTGTGAGCAAAGACATATGGAAGTTGAGGCGGTCAGGCAAAGATTGGCAAGCGTGTTTGGCTGGACATCGTACAAATGGAACAATAGGTATCTAACAAATGTAGAAGAACATCTGCATGGAATAAACAACTGAAAGCTTAAATTTTTATGTAAAAATGGAGCTGATAAGAAATTAGGTGTAAACTTTGTATGAGATTCAAAAGCATGTATTTACAATGATATTAAAAGGACATTCATTGCACTTTCTACTTTCATGGAAAAACGTCCTTCCTCATTACTCAACTGCTGTGAAAGGTGTTTTTTTCCTAATTATATGTAACCTGTGGTCTCTCTTTGCAACAAAAGAAGATAACGGGTAACTCTTACTCTTTCAACATGAAACTGTAAAGCAGCTTAACTTTCATGTGTGGAGATGGCCGACATGAAGGCCCAAAGAATATTCACATTTAGACACTTACAATATATTCCCTGAAACACGGAAGGAAGATACTTCCTTCTACGTGAGGTGTCATTTACATTAATACAGCCCTGCAATTCATGGGCAACAAGGGAAACAAGAAAGAATATGGTGGACTATGGTGTCAAAGAATTTTCCTTATCTCCTGAATAATTTATGTGTAATACTGTCATGTGTAAGGTCTAAAAAATATTGCACAAAACTCTTAGGATTCTTCTTGTAGCCCTACCTTAAGGCTCCAGAAAGGCCAATAGCCCTGGGAAAACATGGTTCATTTCTTTCCTCATTCTTGATTTCTCCTTGGTAGTAGTTTCAACTTTATCATAGTCGAAAATTTCCGTACCAAAATTCAGGTCTGGAGGAAGGACACGCCATTTCTATTAAAACTGCCTCCAATATAAGTAACTTGAAGAGATCATAATATTAGAACTCAATAGACACAAGTACATATATTTTTCTTTAAATATTCCCTATGCAGGAGAGGATATGCAAATATTTGATAGCTGTTAGAGCTTACTGGAAGAATTTTAAACCTCTATAACTTTATAAGTCACTGTTTTAGGGAATTACAATACTGTATGCAGTTAAGCAGTTTATAATTTTAGGTCTTTTTCCAATGTTACAATAAGAAACTTAAGCTTCCTGTCTGAAGTCATCACAGTCAAACCCACATTTCAGGAAGTCAATCTATTATCAGCCTTTCCAGATGTTTCTTCAACTTGTCTGAAGCTGCCTGCAACTAATTTGCTTCCTTTAAAGACACAGTCCTTTCCGTTCCCTTTAGGACCATTCTCAAGTAGAGAACACAGCATCTGCCCCAACATCTCATTCATTTTTCTAAAATTATTGGTGAACAAGTGTGTGTGTGTGTGTGTGTGTGTGTGTGTGTGTGCCCACTATTCTCTCATCTCCGGAAAAGTGTGTCACTGCAGCTTCCTTGGTCAGAAATGTACTTCTTGCAAAAAGGAAATGTATTGTTCCTTTTAAAATGTTGAAAATTCTGAAAATCTCTAAACGAACCTGGAAGTATTGCCATAACCTCTAACAACGTCACTGTGTAAGATAATTTATTAGGGGTTTTTATGACCTCTCATCCAAGGCCCCCACCAGATATTTTGGGCACTTCCTATTGCCAAATAAGAGTGCTGCAGATGTTCAGTGGAAAACGCTGTAATTATGTGACTTGTCTGTTGTATTTGCCAAATACCACATGGTTTGAAGGTTGCAGAGAATAAAGAATGAAAACCACAGATAGTCATATCTGGCAAATCAGCCTTCTCTGCCAGTCTTGTAACAGGATTAGGACTCTGACGGGTTACACGTTAAAGCACTTTTAAAAACATTTTACAACTTTTATCTTGATTTTTTTTTTTCCACTTCCAACCACAGGTCTCACTCAGGGTAAGTTTTCACTTGGGTGGCAGAAAGCAATCCCAGTAAATCATGAACTTCACTTACTTCCCTTATGTGGAGTTCTGCTGATTTGTCCCATGGAATCTGTAACCTAATTCCATAACCCCCCAAAACTCTTTTCCTATCTCCTTTTCCTGGCTTTGATACTCAATCACTGTAAGTACTACATTAATTCCCATCCACCTTAATGGCTTTCAAAGGACAAGATGGGAGTATTTTCTACATATTAAAGGGGAGAGGATATTTCACATTTGATCAGTTTATATAAGGAAAGCTCCTCTAATGGAAGATACAGTTTAGGAGTCAGGCACATACATCCATTCAAAAGCCACTCCTGTGAAAATATTCCGTATAATCCCAGTTTTTTTTTTTTATCTCCAAAATGGCAGCATCATAGCCACCTCTAGAAGAATGCATGCAGCCCAACACTGATAATATACTACTACATTCCAAGTGTTATACTAGGTTCTAATGCCACAAAGAGGAAGAAAGTAGTGTCCCTACTCTTCACAAAATCACATCTGTAAAGCAAAGACACTGAGCAGAATACAGGGAGAACTAGATATTGTCAAACTTTCTATTCTGTTGACAAACCATGCCACAATATTAAAAATAGGCAGTATCTTAAGTGTAGTTCTAATAGAGATCTAGGCAAACTACCATGGGAGCAAGGCTGGAAGAAAAATTTCTTTGGAAGGAGGAATAAAGGAGCGTCCAGGACACCTTCAAATGGAAAGTTATCTTGAGCTGAACTTTATAGGGAAGTAGAAAGCGAACATTTCAGGAGGCAAGAATGACACAAAAAGGCACAAGGGTAGGAGACTGCATGGCAGAGCCAGACAACAGCCAGAGTTTTCTAAAATGAGGGTATAATACATAGCAGGAGGGGAGGCTGGAACAGCAAGGAACTCAGTTGTCAAGGACTTTAGATGACATTGAAGAGTATGGACTTAGGATATAATCATATGGGGAGTCACAAGTAAAAACACTATAATTACATCTGTGCTCTACAATGAAAGCTCTGTTTACAGTACAGAATGGAATGGACAGTGGCTCAGCTGAAGGAGACAGGTCAGAAGAATAATAGAAAAGATTATAACTGAAAGTAGGGCTGGTGGGGATAGAGAGGAATGAATTATCTGAAAAACCACGGAGAGGTGCTTCATTAGCTTATCTGGTCAAATGATCAAAAAGTACTTCACGGTCACAACTGTTATGGAGTACTCTGAAGTAAGGACACCATGGAGACAATATCCCTCTTTGGGGGATTAAGGATGGAGGGCATTGGGGAGAGATGGAAAGCAGGCAGATAAATCCGTTTGCTCATCTGTTTCCCCAACCAAGAACCCCTTCATTATCACCTCTGTTTAAACTCACCTCTTGTAACCGTAGGTCACAACACTGACTTTCAGGAAATGTTCAAAGAGGAGAAAAAGATGGTTTCGGTGGGAGGGAAGAGGAGAACCAAGAAAGGTATTTCAGAGCTCCTGGACAACATAATGGTGCTCTGGGAAAAGAATATGGAGGCCAAGAGGACTCTCACCACCCGAAGCTGGGTGACCTTGGACAAGCCACCTAAGATCACATAATCCGAGCCGCGGCATCTGTGGCAGGAAGATAATGACAACACCTGCCTTGCTTGCCTACTGGAGATACAAAACCAGTGGAAGGAGCTGCCATGTCTGAAAACTCAGGTCACTATATTAATGTAAGGAACTATAAGTATAGGATTAGAAAGGTGGATAAGATGGGCATTTTTTACTCATATGGAGACCAGAGACCACTGTCTGTGCTCCTAAAGATGTTTTATGAAGATATATTCACATCCACGAACACATGTATAACTCCCTGGAGACAAGAAGAATAGGGCTAAAATCCAACTACTTAATTTCACCCTGCTCTATGAGATTTCAACATGTCATAGTGGAAGAACACAAAAGAGAGACCCATTATATAATGGGCTCACTCTGCAATGATTAGGACCTCCTTAAAGACTTAAGCAACACAAGACCTAAGTTCCCACTTTTTTCCATTAGGGAGATGGAGAAAATTCTTATCTCACAGTAACTATATAAACACAGGTTGAAAAAAATGTTTAAGGTAAAAAAAGAAGAATGGGGAGAGGGTGCCTGGGTGGCTTAGTCGGTTAAGTGTCAGACTCTTGGTTTTGACTCCGGTCATGATAATCAAGGCCTGTGTAGAGCTCTGCTGAGCACAAATTTGCTTCAGATTCTTTCCTCCTCCTTCTCTCTGCCCTTTGTCTCCTTCCCCTGCTCAGGCTGTTTCTCTTTCTCTCCGAAATAAAATCTTTAAATAAACATAGGTAATAATACTTAGCACAATGTTTGACATAATATGGAGTTCCATTCACATATTCATTCATCTAGCAAATTAGTATATGTCTAGTGTACCAGGAATCATTTGAGGATTTGATACAAAAGAAATTAAGAATGAGGTCTCTGCCATCATGAAGTCTATAATATAGCTGAGGAAGCAAAACAAGGAACAGACTGACAAGTTCTATGAGACAGTAAAAGAAGGTCGTTATAGAATCAGTGGAGAGCAAGGTTTGAGGGGTGGATGCAAAGCCTATTTTAAGAAGGAGAATCAAGGAAGGTCTTTCAGAAAATAGGATATTAAGCTGAGACTTCAAGGGTATAAGGGAGCCATTTGTCCCCCCTTTCTGCCCCCCACCACGCCCCACGTGCCAATATTCCAGGCAGAGCAAACAAGTAGAAAGAACTTCAAGTGGCAAAGGGCTTGGAGTGTTTTTGACAGTTGAAGGTGGCCAAGACAGCTGGAAAGCAGCAAGTAGGAGGGAGAGCCATACAGATCAAGTTGGAGAGATGTAAAGGCCCCATCACACAGGGCCAAGGGCATCAGCCCAAGAGTTGGATTTAATTCCAAGTTCAGTGGGAAGACTCCAAGACTTTAAAGAACAGACACAATCTGAGTTACAGCAACAGCATCATGCCTTATGTATAAATAAGCTTTGAAGAGAGTATCATACTGGACTTGTATATATTTCACATGCACAATGCCCTTCATCTTAAAGATGTAGCAATAGAGAAATACTCAGCATGTTTAACTTAAACTTCTGCCGAGTGATGTTTATTAATTATGAGGTGTACCTATGGACCAATGATTCCTAGTTCTGATGTACTGAACTATTTTCATCAGTCAGGTGTAAATCTTCCAAAGTAATTTTAGGCTACTTAATAATCTAGCATAAGATCAAGCTCAAAATAAATAGCTCTTCACTGCTACCCCCCACATCCCTACTCCCCACCCCCGCCCTCAAGTATCTATTTTCCTTTCTCAAAATAGGAGAAAGAAGATGAAGGGAAGGGGGCTATTTTTCTGGTGACCTGCTATCACTCTACTGACCAATACTAAGAAGCAATTTTCTTTGCCAGACCAATGTAGTTATCAAGCCATTTAGGAAAGGCAAAGAACAGCTGTCCTACTTTTCTCCCTCTCACATTGATCCATTTTTTTATGATGTGTGGTACTTGTCTTCAGGTCCAGCTCCTCTGATTTCTGGTCCTATGACAGGCTTTTGTTTGACTTGTAGAAACCATTCTGTGTTTCTGTATGGCAACCTACTGCTTGGCTGGATTCCTCCTCATATCCATTCCTGTTCTCTCATTTGTTTCTATTTCTTTTCTTTCTCTCCCCTAGAGAGTCAAAGAATATAAAATTTCAGATGAAATTGTGTTAGGACAAAGTTTCCACATTCTGCAATAGGTCTTCCTGTGGTTTTCACTAACTAAGTGTCTCTGGATAGATGCTCAGCAGTGGGCCAGCACTTTTTATTTTAAAAGGAAAAAAGTGTTCACTGTTTAGAATGAAAGTTCTCCAGCATTGGGCTCATGGCACAAGGGTAATATAATCCTTCAGTGAACCTCAGGAGCCTCAGGTGAGCTGGGTTTCTTTTCATCTCCATCTCTAGCTGGTCCCAGAGGGAAACCATATAATTAGTTTAAAGTGGGCACATAAAGATGTAAACTGTACTAGAACAAAAGGAATAGGGCAAGGGGTCTTCCCTTCTGAATGGAGGCAGTGGGAACAAATTAACAGGTAGGATTTCATAGGAGGAATAATTAAGAAAAACATATCGAAAAATACAGCCATAAAAGTAAGATCACCTAGCAACTTCCATAGAACCTAGTAGGTGCCGGGTAATTGCCAGTTAAACCAGCACTGTCTTACAGTTTACAAAAAAACATGTAGCTTACTATCCTCACATTTTGTTTTCACAACTCAGAGAACATTGGAAAACTGTTACAGTAAAATCAATGGAGAAAGTTTCCCTCGTAGAACTCATACTTTAGAATCAGATCAGTCTGGCTCCAGGACTGGATACCACTTACCTAGCTGTGTGACCTTCAGCAAGTTACCTCACCTGTCAATGTCAAAGTCCTACTCTTCAGAAGTATTGAATATGGAATAATACCCATTCCAAAAGAAAAAAAACAATACCCATTTTAGGGATTTTAAAGAATTAAGATAATGCATGCAGAAAATTCTCTATACTAAAAAGCACATAGTAACCACATAAATATTATAAACAAAAAGTAAAACAAGGATTGAAACCTCAAACTCAACTTCATATTTCATATCTAAATATTGGGAAGCAAAAAAAATAAAAAAATAAATATTGGGAAGCTCGGAAAGTTTGTAAGTTGTCTTTTTCACACACCGTGAATATTAAATCATGAGAATTTTACTGAACATTTCTTCCGCTCTGCGATTAGTTGCCATTTAATAAATCTGTAGCAGACACATTTTTAGCCATTATCAAAAGGCTTAACTCATGTCCTTGCAGTCAATCCAGCCTCCTCGCCCTCACCAACCATTGCCTTAGTTCCGCACTGACTGAGGAATGGCCTCTACTAAAATCATTTTATTAGAGGTGCTTTATTAGAGGTTCACCTAGGGTGAACAGGTTCTACTTCACAGGAGAACCCTACACCACTCTTCTGAACCTACAAGAGATGAGATTTTATTCCCATATTGGCTAGCCCTTATCCCATTACCTGACCAACTGTAGCCTTCCTCTTCAATTCTCCCAGCCAAACTCTTCTAACTAATAGTATGTGTTCCGTATCTCCGCAGACCAGACTCCATCCTCCTGCAGAGACCATAAAGCAATGCCTACAGTCTTAATGCAGTCACGGAAGTGTTTTGTTTGGTCTATGTGTTGTATTGCAACAGTTAGCCAACATTTTGTTAATCCTATTTTACTACAAATCCAATTTTCCCGCTTCCCTTGAATAGTCAGAGTATTTGAGACTATCGTCAGTTGGGACTGACAGAAGCTGCTCTCTTTGGTGGATTCAGTGCTCTCCACACAGTCATGCCCCTTTGTATTACATCTTACCCGCTTCACTCATTTAGATGAACTTCCTGGATTCTATAGGCAATTGGGTCTGCAAACTCTTATGCTACATACCCCAGATGTGGTAATTATACCTTTCGCTTGGTTATTCATTGTGTTAGGTCTTAAGATTTTAAACATTTTAATATGAGAGAGAGAGAGAGACAGAGAGAGACAGAGAGAGACAGAGAGAGACAGAGAGAGACAGAGAGAGACAGAGAGAGACAGAGAGAGACAGAGAGAGACAGAGAGAGACAGAGAGAGACAGAGAGAGACAGAGAGAGACAGAGAGAGACAGAGAGAGACAGAGAGAGACAGAGAGAGACAGAGAGAGACAGAGAGAGACAGAGAGAGACAGAGAGAGACAGAGAGAGACAGAGAGAGACAGAGAGAGACAGAGAGAGACAGAGAGAGACAGAGAGAGCATGAGCATACATGCATAAGCAGGAGGAGGGATAGGGAGGGAGAGTCTCATGCAGACTCCATGCTGAGCAGGAGCCAATCTCAGGACACTAGTCACAACCTGAGCTGAAACCAAGAGTCAGACACTTCACCAACTGTGCCACCCAGGTGCCCCTTAACTCTTGAACATCAAGAGTCCTCACTAATTACTAAGTTCTAATACCTAGCACATGTAGTTACTACTCTGGGGTAATGATGAAGATATCCACACAGTGTGGATTGCATGGGAATTCTGATCATACTACATTTTCTACTCCTCCAACCACCCAACCTTATAAAAGAGCAGAGGCTTACAAAACCCCTTATTATTCAGGCCATTATCTAGTTTTGATCATTGATCTTTAAAGTAGGTGTGGAGACACAGCACATCCTTGGAGTTCAACAGCAGTTTCTGAACTTTAGCCCAGCTTCTTACCATTTGAAGCTTAAGAGTTACTGTATCATCTTCATCTTGTTCTCTAACTTCCAGTCACACCACCACCACCAGCAGTATTAAGCTACCGGTGACATCTCTTAACCCAGTGCTTGCAAAATCCCTAGCTCTTTATAAAAGCTTCATGTCAAGTATCATTCATCTCCATTCTTGCCATCACTGCCAATACATTTTTTGTTCATTTCTTTTTATCATTTATAGTCTACTTCTAAAGATATAGTAACAAAAAAGAAAAACAAGGGCACCTGGGTGGCTCAGTGGGTTAAGGCCGCTGCCTTCGGCTCAGGTCATGATCTCAGGGTCCTGGGATCGAGGCCCGCATCGGGCTCTCTGCTCAGCAGGGAGCCTGCTTCCTCCTCTCTCCTCTCTCTCTGCCTGCCTCTCTGCCGACTTGTAATCTCTCTCTCTGTGTCAAATAAATAAATAAAATTTTAAAAAAAAAAAAAAAAAGAAAAACAAAACCTAAAGACCAGTAAGACAAAAAGAGGCACATACAGGATTTGAAAGATAAAGATGAAAAGTTATCATTCTGAATCTGGATAAATGACAGCTCCTACAAGTCAGCACAAAATTTATTCCATTTCCTGGCAGACAAGAAAAGTAGGAAGCATGCTCATTGCTCCATGCCTGGAGTATTTTGTTTTCCTAGCTGACCCTCCTGCTTGCTCTAGTCTAAGCCCTACTGCATACTGTGAAAAAGAAAAAAATACACACTCTTGATAATTTTAGTCCCTTACCTCCCACTTCTAAATGGTTCTACCTACACAGGTACATGCCAAGAGTTAATAAAATGACATCCAACAAAGGCAATAGACCCATGTCTGCAAAAATCCAACCAGATCGTTTCTCCTTCTGTCCATCCAAACACATAAGTCTCCTTCCTATAGTCTCTGGTCCTGTCCCTATCTGGATTACACAACTCCCTCCCAGTCTGACATCCCTTGTTCAAACCCAAGTGTGGCATAGGTGTGGTCCTGGCTTAAGCTCCAGCTGTGATGGCTACCAGGAGATTAGAGATGCCTGAGAATGTCTTGTCGACCTACCGTTAGTCGACATATGAAGCAGTATGGAGTCTCTCAGGAAGGAAAGGATCACACACAACACACTTGATAGAGTAATGCATCCTTAGTAGTGAAGAGGAGAAAAACACGAAAAGAGCATCATGTTTATCAAAAGCACCATGTGGATCAAGGTGTGCATCTCAGCTGGGCTCACCTCTGCCCCCGTCACCTCACACACTGCTCCCTGGAACAAAACTCCATTTCAGTTAGGCTACAGCTTCCCATCGACGCAGCACTTGGTCCCATCTGTGCATTTTCACGGGCTCATCCCACCTCAAATCTTCATGTGCCTACTGACATCAAGTCCGTGCTTCTACACATCAGTATAAATTTCGCTAATGTTTCCCTGTATTTGCATTCTCAGCATCTTCTCAGGCATGTTTTTCAATGTTGCTTTAGAGTTTTTGGTTGTGTGTGTACATTCAGCTTAAGCATTTTGACTTAAGGCTTTAAGAACACAGAAGTTCACTCATATGCAGAAAAATGAAATAGCACAGAAGACCATAGGGGAAGGGAGGGAAAATGGAATGGGAAGAAATCAGAGAGGGAGACAAACTACGAGACACTCAACTACAGGGCACAAACTGAGGGTTGTTGGAGTGGAGGTGGGTGGGGGGTGGGATAAAAGGGTGATGTGAACAACACTGGGTGTTATATGCAATGGATGAATTACTGAACTCTACATCTGAAACTAATGATACACTATATGTTGGCTAATTTAAATTAAAAAAGACTAAGAACACAGAAGTTAAATGCCGTCTTAAATTAATCAGTAAGAATTTATCTAACTTTTATGTGCTCAGCAATGTTCTGGATACACAAAGAAAAGCTACTGCTTATTATTCCCAAGAGTTTGCTAGGACAGCACTTTAAGAACACTATGAGAGAAACCGTAATTGAATGAGCAAAAACCACAAAGGGAAGGGATAGTCAGAGATGGTTTCAAGAAAACAATGAAATTTGAACTTGGTCTCGAGGGATAGACAAGAGTATCACAACAGCCAGGGTGGAGAATGGGAAACCGTCTTCTCTCATGGGTGGGCTCATCCTCCAGGCCTCCATCTCCAGTACACGGTCATCTTTGCCACCCCCCAAAACAATATGTATACCTACACTCTCTTCATGCTTCCCTCTGCCACCTTTCCTTGGGGATGAAATCCCACTAACCTTCAAAATCTAGTTCAAAAAATTTCTTGCTACTCCTTTGTTTCTTAAATCGAATAGAGCTACACTTCTAAATTCACAGAAATTCATTCTTCGGTACAGCACTTATCACATTACTAGTTGCCAACATTTTTGTCACTTAATTGTGGATTCCTTAAACTGTATTTTGGGGTCTTTGATCTGGGCACCTAGCATCAGTCTGGCTAGTATTCAATAGGAGCTTAGTAAATATGGATTAAATCCTAAAATGCCTGATGAAACATCCAGGCACCAGGGTGTGAGAAAAATATGGCTAATATGGGATGTTCCAGGTAGTCCAACTGGATAGAACATGTTAAACATTAAAAATTACCCCAAAAGTCAGTGGCTTAAATAATAATTTATTAACTCATCACTTCTGTGAGTTAGGAATTCAGAAATGGCTCAACTGGGGTCCTTAAGCTCAGGGTCACTTACGAATCCACGATCAAACAATGGGCCAGTGCTCCAGTCACCTCCAGGCTTTGCTGAAGAAGAAGGTTTCCAGCCCTACTCCTGCGGCTATTAGCATGGCTCAGCTCCTCACTGGCTACTGGCCAGAGACATCGACTCCTCCAGTAGGCCTTTCGTTAGGGATGCTCACAAATGGTGACTTGCTTCTCTCAAATGAGAAAATTGTCCCAAGACAGAAGCCACAGTCCTTTTGATAACAGTCTTCACAACCTTTATTTCTGTCCTATTCTAGTCCTTAGAAACTAGTCAATAAATTTAGCTCATACTCAAGGAGAAGGGATTACATGGGAACATATATGAAGAGAGATGGGGATTATCAGGAGCCCTATGATGGAAGACTAGACAGGAAAGCTAGAAGTGCTTCTTGAGGTACCCATGGGAGCCAGATCATGAAAGACCTTATAGGCCATGCTAAAGAATCTGGAATTTATGCAATCACAGAAAATTCAACATAATTATCACATGAGAAGTTCATACATTAAGGAGATTATTCAGAATGTTTAATTATGTTTGAGATATGTTCATTAGATTGGGGTACAGCGATAAGCAGGAAAGCCAGTAAAAAGGCATTTATGCCAACAGATGAAATCTTCCTTAGTAATTCATTTTTTCATTCAAATATTTTGCTCCTTTCAAGGTTGTTTTGAATATTAAAAAATACATAGAAGTTATTTTTAAATGTATGTAATAAGGTATTCTAGTCTATTGTTATAAAATATTTTGCACGTGTAAAAAGGTACATTTGAAAAGAGATTTAAAAACAAAGTGTCATGTGATGTGATGAGCACTGGGTGTTATAAGCAACTAATAAATCATTGAACATTACACCAAAACTAATGATGTATTAAATGTTGGATAATTGAATTTAAATAAAATAAATAAAAGTAAATAAAAGTGTCAAGGTCAAAGACAGACTGAAGTTGTTATGGATTGAAGGAGACTAAGGAGATGGGATGATTAAATGTAAGACAGGATCCCAAATTTGATCCTGGAACAGACAAAAAGACATCCATGGAAAAACTCGGGAAACCCAACAAAACATGAGGCTTAGTTAGTAGTACTATACCCGTGTTAATTTCTTAGCTTTAATAGATGTACTATGGTTAACATTACAAAAAGTGGAGTGAAGCATATATAGAAAAAGCCCTTTTTTCCCCACAATTTTTCAATAAATCTACATTTCAAAATATTTTTTTTGAACATCAAGAACAGAACATTAAGATACCATAGCTGATAATTCCAGAAGCAGCTTGGATGTGACTATGGTTAGAAATCATGTGTCTCGTTCCACTGAGGAAAACAACTTAAAAAAAAAAAAATCCAGCTCTGTGGGTGGTAGATCATGGAAATGCTGCCAGACTCCCGGCTGGGGAAGCTCAGTGAAGAAACAGAGCTCACCATATTCTCAGGAGGTTTTCATGCTGATAAAAATAAGTTTGGCAAAGGCCCTTGGGAAAAATCTGAAATTGTGTATTAATCTGATGGAATTTTTATGATTTTTGTTTAAGAATCCATAGTTCACATTTAAAGGGAAAGCAGAGCCCTATTACATGAAGAACTAAGTGTGCACAGTGTAAAACCAGAGAGCTCCTTTTGTTCTCTGGAAACAGAAGCAGGTAGAAAGAGGAGTTTACTTTGTTTTTAATATAGAGAAAGGTTTCTTTATAGAGCTTCGGTTTTTTTCTTTCCTTATTGTATATTTTGGCCAAAAATAACTCCCCTATTTACCTGCCTCCTAATTCAATGGAAAATTTTTATTTATTTTTAAATATTTTATTTATTCATTTAACAGAGAGCGAGCATGAGTTGGGGAGCACGAGGCAGAGGCAATGGCAGAGGCGGACTCCCTGCTGAGCAGGGAGCTTGATGAGGGACTCAACCCCAGCACCCTGGGATCTGAGCAGAAGGCAGGTGGTTTAACTGGGTTTTCTGAAAGAGGGAATTCCACCACTAGTTATCCATGTAGTAGGATGAGTCTGGCACAGCGTCTGCTGTGTTTTTGTTTAGTTGTTGAATGCTTTACCAGGAGGAGGGCTAGATGCTTGAGTGAATGAGGCATAGGAGGAGGAATTCTTTTAGACAAAAATAAATAAGTAAATAATAAAATCAGCTCCCCTCAATCTGCTTTTAGTTTCAGATTTGCAAGCGAATCTTAAAGGTAACTATGCTACATCCATGGTCTCTTGAACACAGCTGGTTTCAGGGCTGCTATTCTTTCTAGCCTTCCCCTCTACACTCCCAAGGATGATGTGAACCCAGGAACGACATGACAAGTAAATGCTTGATACAGCAGACACTTCAGAGGCAGGGTGTCCAAACTTACAGAAAAACGTACTTTTAAAATCTTGAATAAATGTCTATCTAGCAGACATAGGATGTAGACGTCAATTAACCAGCAAAATTTAACTGCCTATTCTGTGCTTACCATTGCATAGTGTCCAGTGGGGATATTAAAAAGTCTCTTAAAATGCCGGCTGAGTGAATTACATCCCCCAAAATGCATATATTGAAGCCCTAAGCTCTAACGTGATAGTCTTCGAAGAGGAGACCTCTGGGAGGGCTGCAGTTTAGAGGAGTTCATGAGGGTGGGGCCCTCATGATGGGATTAGCGCCCTTGACAGAAGAGATGCCAAAGAGCTTGCTTGCTTTCTCCCCCTCTCGTTCCCTGGCATGGGAGGATGCAGAAGGCAGCCATCCACAAGCTAAGAAGAGAGCCCTTACTGGGGATCAAATCACACAGTCCTCCGATCTTGGACTTCTCAGTTTCCAGAACAGCAAGAAATAAGTTATCAAGTCTGTAGTATTTTGTTATAACAGGTTGAGCTAATACGATGACAGTCTAAGAAAACAGAACAGGATAGTAAGTCCTAAATTGTAAGTTATAATAGACTTTGGTCAAAAACAATGAAAATGAGGGAGATTAAGGAAAGGGTTTTGGAGGATTGGGGACTGGAGCTGATCCTTGCAGGCCTTTCCAGTCTATCAACTGGACTCACAGCTGTCTTCAACCTATAGGCTTGGTCTCTGCCAGTCCAGTAACATCGGAACCATGCCTAGGCCTCAGCAATCAGCAGGAGTGACGTGAGATTTGCTGCTTTTAGAACTCGTATCTGCCAGAGGGGCCCTACTCCTTGACGTCCACTGTGTTGCTAACTATTTTCCCTTGCTCAGTGGGCCAATACTTAGGCTTAGTACTAACACTTGTCAGACTTGGTTTCTTCATTGAAATGGGAACCTATATGCTGAGCTCCCACCAAAAATGGGGAGAAGTTACACGAGTGGTAGGGGAGAGAAATGAATATAGAATAATATAAATATATAAATATAGAAGGACAGGAACAAAGACATGGGGTTGGAAAGAAGTAGGATTTTGTTATAAAATGTTAACCTTTGCCACCCTCGGCACCCCTGCCCACCAGACAGTGGAGACCAGATGAACTAGGCTACGGAATAATGGGAAATGAAACCAAGGGAGTACAATTATCCAAAACGTGGGTCAGACTGTGTGACAGTTAATTTGTTAACTTGACTGTACTAAGGAATGCCCAAACTGGTAAAGGTATCTGAGTGGATCTGTGAGTGTGATTTGGGAAGAGATTAGCAGTTAAGTCAGTACTGAATAAAACCAACAACCTTCACTAATCAGAGTGGGCATCGTTCCATTTGTTCAGGGCCTGAAAAGAACCAAAAACACTGAGGAAGGCAAATGCTCTACTTGAGCAGACCCATCCATATTCTTCCCTCAACCACTGGAGTTCCTGGTGTTCTCAGGAGGTTCAAACTCAACCAGGAGTTACACCATCAGCCCCTCTATCCTCAGGCATTTGGACTTTGACTGAATGACACCACATCTTTCCTGGTTATCCAGCCTGGAGAGGACAGATGGTAGGCCTCCTTGGCCTTCTTAACCGTGTGAGCCAATTCCATAACAAGTCTCCTCTTACATATCCTATTGATTCTGTTTCTCTGTAACCCTAACACGGACTGTGTCTCAAGTTTATAGCAGCACGCAGAGTAAAGGTAACAATAGCAAAGAAACAGGTCTTACTTTGTTCCCAGCAATAGTCTACCAGCATAACTGCTAGTAAGAATTGGCTGCTGCCACATTGGTAACCACAAACAAAGGAGAAATTCATTAGCCAAATAAATTACCCTTCTAATTACTAAAAATGATGTGTGTGCTGCAGTGTAACACAGCACAGACTGGATAAGTTTGCAGGAATGAGAGAAATGATTTCTAAGTGTTTTATTTTACAGTGTTTCAATAATTAATGAGCAAGTCAGAAATGAAGAGGTGAAAGAAGTGACAGATGTAATTGGCTTCTCTATACTTTTAGGCAGTAGTCCTCAAACTTTACCATGCATCAGAATATGAGTGTGAAATATCTGACTCATTTGGGGAAGGGGGGGGTGTGGGGTGGGTAGACCAAGAATTTACATTTCTAACAAACATAGGGGCTAACACAGCTGCACCAAACATCACATTTTGAGAAATGCAAGTCTAAGAAAAAAAAAAACCAAAAAACCCAAACCTGATCATTTTTGCTTGAGAAAAATTCTGTTATGTATTACATCTAAGTGGTCTATTACTTACAAGTTTGACAGACCACTGCCCTCCGTACCACTAGCAGCCCTCTCCTGAAATTCCTTATAGTTAAAATGTGATATTGCCCAACAAAGTCAAGGAGTGAGAGACAGGAAACATTCTTTCCATTTGATTATTTTAATACACTAGGAAGGTCATAAGATAAAATAGTCAACATCAAAAATAATAATGGGAAAAATTTTAATTCAAATGCCTTGCCTCATATAACCCTGGCCTAAGTTAGGATTAAAAATGGGTTTTGTATACAAATCTTTAAAGTGGTCAGATGTTTATTTTATGAATAGTAATTCTATAGTATTTTTATATATTGGGTAACCCAATACACAGTTTAGTAATGCCACAAATATAAAGCTGTTACATTCACTTAAAACAACAACAACACAACTTTGGAAGTCCCCACTATTTAATCAGGCTGCCTAAATACAGTCTTCCAAAGCCTAGAAACTGCAAAATGAAATACTTGTTTCATTGAAGTTTCTTCATAAACTTTCGGACAATTGACTGCTTAAAATAATAAATTCCTACCCTACTTGGAAATGACTCATTATTTAGAGCAATAAGTAACTACCAGAACCAGTTATAAACTAGTCCCAATCTATCAGTGTGATACACTTCACCACACCTCTGGGGAGAAAAAAAAAAAAAATCAACTTTCTAATCAACTTTCTATGCTGGGGGCAACTTACCCTTAAATATCTCTACTTCCAAAATCTGCCAATTCTGAAACTCCATGGTTTCACAAACCTTATGTAAGTTCATCTCTTTGCTTTGCTCAGAAACTAACAACTACCACTCTACTGTAGTAAGCAACAAGTTCAGTTTAATGGGCAAAACATCCAGTTTTTCATTTCAAATACTTCCTCTGGTACTGTGTGCTAAGGATTACCAACTATCTGAGGCTGATTATTTATTCTTCCCAGCACTTACTTGGAGAATGTATAATCATCTCACTGGTCAGTAGGATTTATGCCAGTGGTTCTCTATGAGTGGGGAGGAAGGACATTCTGCTCCAGGATACAGCCGGAGAGACCTTCGGTTGTCCTGACACGGGAAAGGAGGGCTACTGATATCTTGTAGGCAGAGGCCAGGGATTCTGCCAAATATCCTACAGTGCACAGGACAGCCTCTCTACAATGAAGGCTCTGGCCCAAAATGTCAACACCACGACTGCTAAGAAACTCTGGCTTAAAATAATAAAATGTGAAAAATACTAGAAAATGAGGCTTCTGGGAAGATGTGAACCACTTGTTTTGCCTCCTCACTATTCAATCAGCATTTTTGTTGAATTTCAAATATTAGTTCTCCCCCAAAATACTTCCAAGTACTCCAACAGGAAAACAAACAAACAAAACAAAACAAACAAAAAAACAGAGCACCTGGGTGGCTCAGTCGGTTAAAACCTCTGCCTTCAGCTTAGGTCATGATCTCAGGGTCCTGGGATCGAGGCCCACATTGCCCTCTCTGCTCAGCAGGGAGCCTGCTTCCTTCTCTCTGCCTGCCTCTCTGCCTACTTGTGATCTCTCTCTCTCTCTCTGTGTCAAATAAATAAAATCTTAAAAAAAAAACAAAAAAACCCAGGACATTATACTCTTCCAAAGAGGCATTATTCATTCTNCTGCCTACTTGTGATCTCTCTCTCTCTCTCTGTGTCAAATAAATAAAATCTTAAAAAAAAAACAAAAAAACCCAGGACATTATACTCTTCCAAAGAGGCATTATTCATTCTTTTATCTAAACCCATCAAGATCCCTCTAGCCCAAAGGAAAAGAAATAAACACACTGATCAGCCAAGCAAGTCTCTCCCAAACCAACTTGCTGTAACTTTTCAAGCCAGTCTCCTTAATGCACCTTCCATTTCATCATTTTACGTTATCCAGTGCCCTCTCCCCATCCCCTTATAGGCGCAATCTTTCTAGCCCTGACAACTTGGAAAAGTTACCTACATTCACCAATTCCTTTCCTCCTCGTCCTCTTAATTCCACTGCAAATACACATCTGTCCCCTTTCATTTTTTTCAAAGGTTTTCTTGATATCAACCCTGATTTCCAAACCCCATAGCAGCTTACCGGCATTCCTTCACCTCAAACACTTTGCTGTACACCACAACAAAGCAGGCTCCTCCGTTTACCAGCATAACTTACCTGCCAGTCTAACCCTGAAGTTTCTTTGCTCAAAGTCTCTGACATTTCTTTCATGGTCCTTTTTCCACTTTCCCCTAGATTTAGGCACTTCCTAAAGTTCAAGTTTTCTTTCCTAGTTGCCATCCATAGGAGCACCCATGCCCCAAATCCACACTTCCAGCCCCAACACAGATCTCCCCTACATCATATTTACTTTGATAGAACATAGGGTTGACTGGTTGTCCATACACAAATTTTCTCCTGATTTCACTACTGAAATACAAACACACTGGTCATGTGAGTATAAATTACTACAACCCCTCTGTAAAGTATGTTAGTATCTAAAAAAAACCTGAAAATATTCCTGTCATATGGCTCAAGATTCCACTTCTGGGCTTAGACCCAACAGAAGTGAGTATACACAGGCATCTAAACACACATACAGGAGTATTCATAGCAACATTAGCACTAGATCTACAAACTGGAAACCACCCAAATGTCTATCAATAGATGGGATACATAAGTTTGTGGTATACTCCTCCAGTGCAATAAATACTATGCGGTATTGAAAAACATGGTTACATCTCATAGATACGATGTTGAGCAAAAGTAAACACAATGACATTCAGTAGGATTTCATTTACAAAAAGGCCGTAAACAGAAATCAAATCTCTGGTGACAGAAGTCAGAATAACTCTTACCTTTAGTAATAATTCTTTTGGGGTATTTGCAGTGCTCCGTATCTGCATCTGGGTGGTGGTTGCACAGGTGTGTCCATTTCATAAATTATCAAGCTATATATACGTACGGTTTGTTCATCCTTTAGGTTGGTGTTATATTTTAATTAAAACACATTTCCAGGACACATTCTTAGATAGTTCAAACATTCAAATGTGTTCCCATGCTCTCTTCTTGTAAGCAACCGAACTGAAAGTTTCTTACACTTATTATTAATCAGACCATGTGGTATTGGTCCTTTTAGAATGAACCTTTAGACACCTAATGGTCACATGATTGTCAGCTTGACTAAATAACTATATAAAGTCATAACTATGCATTATTCAAGATGAACTTATAAAGATCAAAAGAAATCTGCCTATTAAAGCTATCAGCCATATAGTTTAACACATACCACTTAGATTTTTCATATTCTTCATGAGGTTTAAAAGCCATGTTCTATAAGAAATAGAAATATTCTTATGACCTTTGTCTGGAAACTACTCATCTGACCCCCTTTTTCAGTATAACTGAATTTCAATGTGACTTTCCAATTTCTTCATAGAAATCCATTTAATGTTAGAAACTAAAAAGCTAAATTGACTTTAACCCCTTTAATATGAAATTAACATGATACATTTGCTTTTATGAGTAAGTATTATAGTGATGTTTTGTTGTTTTGCCAGCCAACTAAGTGGTATTCTCTCACATACAGGGATAAAATGAAAACAAAGTCCAGTTCTAGAGAAAGCCTATCAAATAAAAGTTCAACCCACTCTTGAAACGTGAGTTAAGATTTTATGTAAGTTAAATTCATGTAGTTGCTGTAGGGTTTTTAAAGAAGCAGAATGTGTTCTAGAAAGAAAGGAATTTAAATCTCCCCAGGGCTTTTCACACAACTATGATTAACTGGCAAAGCTGCCTCTTATTTCAGCATTTGTCATCGAGACCAGATTTCTTATATTATTCTGACTTTTCATGCTTTTCCCTTCAAAATCTATCATTTTTTATGTGATAATTTATCATCTTCACACTGTAATCCCAGTCACTGTGTCATACCAAGAATTGGAAATTCATGGTTATAAAAATCCCTGGGAAAGAAGTCAGCAAAAACATAGAAATTGTTTTGAATCTAGTGCAGGGTTACTCAGCCCAGTAAGGCTGCCTGTGAAAAAGGTAGGGGCACCAAAACATTTGTAAGAGTCTTATATTTGTTTTTAAAAGATAGTCAACAGGGATGCCTGGGTGGCTCAGTCAGTTAAGCCTCTGCCTTCAGCTCAGGTCATGATCCCAGGGGCCTCAGATTGAGCCCTGAATTGGGCTCCTTGCTTATCGGGGAGCCTGCAGCTCCCTCTGCTTGTGTTCTCTCTCTCTCAAATAAATAGGATCTTTAAAAAAAAAAAAAAAGTATTCAACGTATTTTGGAAGAAAGTTGGAACTTCTTCGGATTTTCTCATATTAAAGCTTAATTTTTGTTTCATTGAGTGCAAATATATTTGAGGTGGGAACACCGTTTTTTCTACCACATAGAAGGATTCTCCCTCCACCCCACAACACACTTCTAGATAAGGGCTGTGTTTTTGCCGCACAACTACAGAAGCAAAGTCACAAATAAAGACCTTGCAACAAGGTGAAAATCTGGATAAAATTACTTTAGTCGCTACACAACAATCTAAGTGAAAGAATATCATAGAGATGGGGAGAAATATCCAGAACATGCTTTCTTAGAAATTCCTCCCCTTCCTCACTTGGGATTTATTTCTACAGTCAATAAGAAAAGTAAATTTGGTTCCATCACTGACTTCCCAAAGTTTCTATTTGTTCCCCACTGTTTTTACACAAATTTTACTTTACAACTTTAAGGTATGCTGGCAATACACATTACATTATTGAAAACACCCAAGAACACCAAAAGTAAAATTCAAAACCACTCACGTTTTTGTGTTCACCTCCGGTCTCTGAGGAAACGCCAATACCTCGAAAAGCAGCTGGCGTCCTGCCTTAAATACATACTTAAATATATCAAGAGGGAAGGGTCCGGAGCTCTGCACAGCTGCTTTCAATCCTTGGTATACATTGGAATCACCTGGAAACTTTGAAAAACCACGTAGCCAGGGACCCACCTCCAGAATCTGAGTTAGGTGACCCGGGGAAGCCCTAGCATTGGCATGCTTAAGAAGCATCGAGGTACTGGGGTACTTGGGTGGCTCAGTCGGTTGTGCATCTGCCTTCGGCTCAGGTCATGATCCCACAGTCCTGGGATCCAGTCCTGCATCGGGGTCCCTGCTCCATGGGAGCTTGCTTCTCCCTCTACCTCTGCCTACCTCTCTCTCTGTCTCTCATGAATAAATAAATAAAATCTTAAAAAAAAAAAAAAAGACACATCCAGGTACTTCTATTGTGCACACAGGGTGGAAAACCACTGCTCTAAACCTAAAACCGATTCAAGCTACAGTAAAATGGGTTCTCATTTCTCTATCACGCGCTAATTTTTACACAGGAAACAAGATTTAAAGTTTATCTCACTGAAACCTCAGCAACAACATAAAATATTATCCTCAATTTCAGGCTTCTTTGCCAACTGCCCTATTTAATGAATCAGAAAACATCTAAATTCTTATCCTGTAATAACCAGCATCAAAAGACCACATTTGCTGGAAGAGAATCTCAGCTTCTCAGAAATCCCTCAGTGGGATTTACAAATGCATGACTCCATTTTTCCTACTTTCAACACTCCTCTTTACTACAAAGCCTGCCTCCCAACTCCCCCCTAGCACTCAACAAAAGAAGACAGAGAAGGACTGGTGTGCTGGCAAATGCTTAACAAGTAGCTTTCTGGGAGTAGGATGAAGGAGGATGGAGGAAGAACAGATCTGTAGCAATAACTGAACTCCATGTCTTATATACCCCCACCATGGCCTACCAACTGGCTTGCAAAGTTTTAGAAAATTTAACAATCTTCACAACACAATAACCTGGGTGGCTCAGTTGGTTAAGTAGCTGCCTTGGGCTCAGGTCATGACCCCGGAGTCCTGTGTTCAGAATCCGGAGTTGCGTTCCCTGCTCAGCAGAGAGTCTGCTTCTCCCTCTCCTCCTGCCCCTTTCCCCTGCTCATGTGTGCGCGCTCTCTCTCTCTGATAAACAAAGTCTTAAAAAAATTTAACAATCTTCTGGGCCAGTGTGAGCCAGTTCCAGAAATCCACAATGAAATTAACATGTTTGTGTATCAGAGGCCCACATTGGTAAGAACTGAGATTTAGTTACAGCTGACCTATTACTTGGCATATCTCCCTACAAATACCAATTTGAAAATTATGATTTACAGTGGACTTGAGGAAGTACCCTGAGATGGGGACATTCTTGAACTATATTTTATCCACAATTGGGGTGAGAAATATATAGATATATCTGTGGGATTCAAAGTAAGAAGGATAAAAGAAAAAAGACTTCAGTGGCACTAAGACAAGCCACCAAAAAGAAAGATTTTTATGAGCTAGACTCAGCAATAAATCCTAAAAGACAGAGAGAAGTTGATATTGTGAGTCAAGTTCAGAATGACAACAGAGGTATAAAGTTTCTTAGACCTAGCTAATTTGTGACGGGGAAAAGGAAAATATCAGTAAGCTCACTGGTTTGCGTCACTTAGGATCTAATATCCTTTCAGGCTCCACTAACGATGTTAAGTCCAGGGAGTATCTATTCTCCCTGCTTTTGAGAGAAGTACTTTGAAAAGAGCTGATTACCAGATTGATCACCTGGGATAGGCTAAGCTTACTTAGAGAAGTCTCTGGTAGATTGGAGTTGTCCAAGTAGTTGGGAGATTTAGAGCCACGAGGATCCTGGTTTAACTGTTCATATGTTAACATTATATATCCGGGAACAAGCAGGTCCTTCCCATTTCACCATCTCCCTCCTGCAACTATGTATCTAGACAGCGTAGCATAGTCTTAAGAGTAAACTCAGAATCGGACTAAAACCCCAACTTCACCACTTAATATCTAGGTGACCTTGTGACATTTCTCTGAGCATCAGTTATCACCTCTTTAAAATGGAGACTAGTACCTACTTATCACAGAGTCATCACAATAATTACATGAAATAATATATGCAAAATATTCAGCATAATGTCTCCATGAAATATTCTATCGCTTTGTTGGGGCATCAAGAAAATACGGACAAAAGATAATGTAGTGAGGTATATAGTACTAGCCACATGTGAAAAAAATTTGTTTGAGAAATGAAATATCTTGCCTGAGATCGTGGATTTAGTAAGCTGTGATACAGAATACGAACCAGAGTCGGCCTGATCCAGAAGCACCTATTTTTCCCATACAAGTTCCTTCTCCTGAAGGGAGAGGCCATAATAATGCTAATGGATTCTTTAAGATGCTTACTCATCTGGGAGGTGATTTGGATGACAGATGTCCTAGGGTGAAGTTTTTGTTTTGTAAAGGGTCAAAGTTAGGACAGTTATATAAGCAATAGAATCCCCCTCCAACTCTGATTTGAGACAGATTTCTGCAGCAGGCTCTCATTTCTCCACTCCCACACCTCTCCTCTATAAGCATTTCATTTTTCCACCCAGGGTATAAGCAAAAGTCAAATAATGGAGCTGGAACAGCTAGCTATTTCTTATTCTGACTAGATGAGAGCTCTGTTCCAACAGTCTTATTCACCCTCAGGAGCTGTGCTCTGTGCCACCCCATGTGGGTGCAGTCTGTCACCCAGCCAGCTATTTTCCTCTATTTCCATTCTGGCCATCTTTCCCAAAGTGTGTGTGGAATGAACAAAAGGTCCTGGATACATTAATAAGTGCATGGTAAAAACAAAGCATTATGTGCCCAAATAAATTTGGGAAGTTCTAGGCTACACAAAGTTTAATACCATAGCCTTTAACATCGCAATGCATATCAGGTCTCTTCAAGAGAGAAATGTAATATGCAACATTGCAAATAGAATTTTAGAAACATGGAATGACGCTTGCTCACCCACAATATATTGTTTTCTGAAAGTAGTAGTTTCTACTCACTTACCCTTCTCCTCACTTGCTGGCCCTGCAAAGCAGATCCACTAGCAAAAATATTCCATCAATTCCATTAATAATAGTTCTTGCCCAGGGAAAGCAAACTGACAGCTGAAAAGAAGTTCCAATAATCTCTCAATGGAAGGTCAAAGAGAATGAAATACAAGTGCAAGAATATGGTACAAAACATTTAGAACAGGTTCCTGTCTGGGGCTGAACTTGTTTCACTTTTCGCTACAAAAGAAAACTCTTAGGAAACAAGAAGCAGAATTCTCCAAGCATATCTGAAATACGTGGATAGTTGCTTAATTGGATAATAAACGCAGTCTCCTTGCAATAATGAAGAGCACTTTTATTTGGATTAGAGCACAAACCAGTATACTGAAAATGATATAAACTGATTATGCAGAATAAAGAACTGATAACATGGGATAAAGGCTAACTGGAGAATGCCGACCTAGGTTAACAGTAATCTGCTGGGAAACACAATTTGAGTCCCAAATGTGTATTCTTTTCTCATGTGGCACTTTTCCATCCATTTTTTTCCCCTCTCTCTTATCATCACGTGCTTTCTACAGACAAGCTGGAATACTTCCAGGTTAATTTTATAACATTTTGAACGGCTTCATTTTTATCCTTCTATCACTCCATTATGGATAACCTGGGCTGTTTCGTATGATGTTGAGCCTTCTCATCTCACCTTTGCACCAAGGGTCGCTCATGCTTAATTTGAGTGAAAGGTGAATCTCTTTGACCTTCCATTGAGAGACTATTAGAACTTCTTTCAGCTGTCAGTTTGCTTTCCCTCTGCTTAAAAAAGGCAAGGTAGTGATGAAAATATTAAGTGAAAATATTAAGTGACTCTCAACTACAGAGTTATCAAATAATATCTTAAGTGCTCTGATGAATAACAATGCTAGTTAAGTATAATATTATGTTAGCTTACTTGGGGAGAAATTAAGTTGCTAAAAATACCAAATACTTCAGGAAAACATGTGAAGAGTGGTTAAATTTTCTCATTTTGGAAGTGTCAGCATCTTGCTCTTCTATGGAAATAAATAAGCCCTGGGGAAAAAATGTTTTCTATAATCTTAGATAAATTATTGCCATCATTACTTATTTAAGGACCTGATAAAGGTAATGGCTGGTTAGAGTGCTATGAATACTTGAGAGAAGATGGAAATGTAGTACATACATCTCAAATGATAATTACTATTATGAAAACTGAAACATGCTATAGTTTGACTCTGCTGGCTGCATTCCATAAATCCACTTTAAAAAGCAGACATGAAGAAAAGCAGTTATAATAGATAGTTTACATTGTAAGCTGCTACTATCACAGTATGTTGTAAGAGCTTGCTGATGATGGCGAAGAGAAAAAGTAAAGGTAAGATTGAGAATGAAGGCAAAGACAGCATCCTTGCTTTATTGGCAAGGGAGGCTAGCAATGAAAAGAAATCATAGATTCTTGATTCAAAAAGTTCAAAATTAAATAACAACTATACTGTTAAAGAATCTGGGGAAAACAATGGACTGAACCTATCTTCATTTAAAAAAGTGAAGAGAAGGGGCGCCTGGGTGGCTCAGTGGGTTAAAGCCTCTGCCTTTGGCTTGAGTCATGGTCTCAGGGTCCTGGGATTGAGGCCCGCATCGGGCTCTCTGTTCAGCAGGGAACCTGCTTCCTCCTCTCTCTCTGCCTGCCTCTCTGCCTACTTGTAATCTCTCACTCTGTCAAATAAATGAATAAAATCTTTTTTTTTTTTTAAAGTGAAGAGAAACTATACACTGAATATAAATCAATAGATAAAGCACATGTATGACCCTTAATGTGATATTAAGATAGAGTTGGCCCTTGCAAACGTGGCGGTTAGTGGAGCTGACCCTCTAAACTATTGAAAATCTACCTGTAACTTTCTTTTAAGTTTAAAAGCTATTCGTACAGAACCCTTTTATTATTTTTTATTAAGGTATAATGGACATACAACATTATATTATTTCAGGTGTACAACTCAATGATTCCATATTTGTATATATTGCAAAATGATCATCACAATAGGTCTAGTTAATATACTTCACCACACAGAGTTACCAATTTTTTTTCTCATGATGGAAACTTTTAAGATTTACTTTTTAAGGAACTTTCAAACATGGAGCACAGTATTATTAACTATAGTCACCAGGCTGTAAAATGACATCCCCATGACTGATTTTATAACTGGAAGTTGGCACCGTTTGACCCTCTTTGCCCATTTTGCCCATTTGGGCAAAATGTCTTTGGCAACCACCAATCTGTTAACTGTCTTTGGCAACCACCAATCTGTTAACTGTATTTATGAGCTCGTTTTTGTGTTTGTTTAAATTCCATATGTAAGTAAGATCACATGGTACCTACCTTTCTCTTATTTCACTAGCATAATGACCTCAAGTTCCATTGTAGAAAGCCTTTCAAATAATTCACTTTGAGTCTAAGTGATGGAATGATTTAATGAAAGACCTTTATTAGAACTGAATTTGTAATTTTACATTTGGAAACTAAACATTACCTAGGTAGTACTCTGGATCCTAATCTGCATCCATTAGTATATTTAAATCCTCTAGCTTTTGGCTATTCAAAGATAATCATTTCTAAGTAGAGACCTGTATCTTCTTCTCCCCTTCACCCATTTTTCCTACTCTCCCCACCTCCCCTCTGGCAACCACCAATTTCTCTGTTATCTATAGAGCTGATTCTATTTTCTGTTTATTCATTTTTTAGATTCCATTTATGAGTGGAATTTTGAATAGCCAAAAGCTAGAGGATTTAAATATACTAATGGATGCAGATTAGGATCCAGAGTACTACCTAGGAAATTTTCTAATTTCATACTGCTGTGGTCAAAAAAGATGCAAGGTACGACCTCAATCTTCTTAAATTTATTGAGACTTGTTTTATGGCCTAATATGTGATCTATTCTGGAGAATGTTCTATGTGTGCTTGAGAAGAATGTGTATTCTGTTGTTTTTAGATGGAATGTTCTGGATATATCTGTTATGTCCATCTAGTCCAATGTGTCATTCAAAGACATTGTTTCCTTATTAATTTTCTGTCTGGATGATCTATCAACTGATGTAAGTGGAGTGTTAAAATCCCCTACTATTATTATACTACCATAGATTTCTCTCTTTATCCAGTAATATTTGCTTTATGTATTTAAGTGCTCCAGTGTTGGGTACATAGATATTTACAATTATTATATCCTCTTGTTGGATTGATCCCTTTTTATCACTATGTAAGTCCCTTCTTTATTGCTTATTACAGTCTTAGATTTAAAGTCTATTTTTCTGATATAAGTATTGTTACCCTGGGTTTTTTTTTTTTCCATTTCCATTCACATGGCAAATGTTTTCCCATCCCTTCACTTTCAGTCTGTATGCATCTTTATGTCGAAGTGAATCTCTTTAGGCAGCATATATATGGGTCTTGTGCATTTGTTTTTTTTAATCCATTCTAAGTCTTTTGATTGGAGCATTTAGGCCACTTACATTTAAAGTAATTATCGGTAGGTATGTACAAATTGCCATTTTTTAAAGTTGTTTTCTGGTTGTTTTTGTAGTTCTTCTTTGTTCCTTTCTTCTTCTCTTGCTCTCTTTCTTTGTGATCAATGACTATAGTGTTTTGTTTGACTTTCTTTCTCTCCACTTTTTGTATATCTATCATAGATTTGGGGCTTGTGGTTAACATGAGATTTATAAATAACACCATAAGTAAATAAAAATCCATACTAATTTAATGGCCAGTCAAGTCCAAACACATTCTAAAAACCAAACCAAACCAAAACAAAACAAAACAAAAAACAGAAAAAAAAACCTTCTTTCTTTTTCCTTTTCCCCTTTTGTTCACTTTTTATTCCCCTTTCTACATTTTATGTATATCTTGTCATACTTTACATATTTTTATCCATATTTTTCTTATGTCTAATTATGGCCATTTCTTTTCCACTTAACAAAGTCCCTTTAATATTTCTTTTAAGGGTGCTGGATTGGTGATAAACTTCTTGATATTCTGTTTGTCTGGAAAACTTTTTTTCTCTTTTTCAAATATAAATGATAACCTTGCCAGGTAGAGTATTCCTGGTTTTAGGTTTTTTCCTTTCTGCACTTTGAATAGATCATGCCTTTCCCTCTGGCTTGCAATGTTTCTGCTGAAAAATCAGCTGACAGCCTTATAGGTTTTCCTTAGTAGGTAACTTTTGGGTTTTCTCTCGTTGCTTTTTCAATTCTCTCTTTAAAATTAGACATTTTAATTATTATGTGCCATGGTACGGACCTCCTTGGGTTCATTTTGTTTGGACTCCTCCAAGCTTCTTGAACTTGGATGTCTATTTCCTTTTCAAGGTTAGGGAAATTTTCAGTTATTTCTTCAAATAAATTTTCTACACCTTTCTCTTCTTTCTTCTGAGACCCTATAATGCAAATGTTTGTTCACTTAACGTTGTAAAAAGATCTCTTAATCTATCTTCATTTTTTAAAAATACTTTATTTTTGCTCACGTGTGAGACAGACAGAGAAAGAGAGAGAGTGCATGAGCAGGGGGAGAGGGGCAGAGGGAGGAGCAGACTCCCTGCTGAGCAGGGAGCCTGATGCAGGGCTCAGTCCCAGGACCCTGGGATCATGACCTGAGTTGAAGGCAGACATTTAATCAACTGAGCCACCCAGGCACTCCCTAGCCTCATTTTTAAAAATTCTTTTCTCTTTTTGCTGTTCAGCTTGTATGCTATTACCCTGTCTTCTGGATTTGTGATATGTTCTTCTGCATCCTCTAATCAGTTGATTCCCTCTAGTGTTTTCTACCTCAGTTATTGTATTCTTCAAATCTGATTGGTTCTTTTTAATATTCTATAACTCTTTATTGAAGGTTTCACTGAGTTCTTTTATTCTTTTCTGCAGCCCAGTGATTATCCTTACACCATTACTTTAAATTCTTTATTAGGCATATTGCTTATCTCTGTTTCATTTAGTTCTTTTTTTGAGGTTTTTTTCTCATTCTTTCTTTGGAGCTTTTGGAACTTCCCATTTTGCTTGACATTTGTGTTTGTTTCTATGGAATAAATGAAATGGCTACTTCTCCTGAAGCTGAAGGAGTGGTCTTGTGTATAGTGCCCCCTATGCAGACTGTGTGTGTTTGGAGACTTTTGCTGGCTGGCTGAAGCTGTGGCTGTGAATGCCAGTTACTCTTTCAAACTGTGGCTTTTTAGAGAAAGAATAAAGAAAAAATAATAGTAACAAAAGAAAAAAGGAAAGAGGAAGAAAAAGAAATAAGAAGAAAGAACAAAACCACAAAGAAAAAAAAACTTGTTTTTTTAAAGACAAATTAGAATGATAAATTTAAAAATAAAAATAAAACAAACAAGTAAACAATACACAAAACCGTGGCTTCTTTTCTGTGACCCAGCACCACAAGGTGGTTGATGTAGATTTGTGGACTCTGGGCTTGCTGAAGTCTCAAGCTCACCAAGAGACAGACCCTGCTCTGGTCTGGGCCTTTAAGGTGGAGGGGAAAAGAATATTTTTGCAGTTCCTTGGCCCTTTTAAACTGTGGTGTTTTTTCCCGTGTCCCAGAAACAAGTGCTGGTGTAGGCTTGGGGTCCTGGGCTTGCTGAGGCTGCAAGCTTTCCATGATGACTGGACCTACCAGTTACAGCATCTGGACATGCCTGTTAAGGCTTTGGAACCTGCCTCTCATGCTGGTCCCCGCTCTTGTCTGGGTTTTTAAGGTGGCGGGGTTGGGGGGAACATTTCTGTAGTTCCTTGGCCCTTTTAAACCATAGTTTTTTTTCTGTGACCCAGTGTGGCTAGGGCTGGTATGGGCTTGTGGATCCTGGGCTCACAGAAGTCTCAAGCTCACTGAGATGACCAGACCTGCCTGTTATGGTGTCCAGACCGTGCTCAAGTCTAGGCTTTTAAGGTGGGGTAGGAATGTAAACCATGTTGTTCTCCAGTCCCTCTGACCTGGGGAGGTTTCCTGCAGGTCCTCCATCACTTGACAGAGTTCTCGTGTTGTCTCTGTTATACACTAGTTGCTCTTTTAAGCTGTGGGGTTTTTTCTATGCCTACGAAAAGAGAGATCTCTTCCCAGTCCCTCAGTACTATCCTTCCTCACTGCCATTCACAGCAGCAGGGATGGGTGTTCCCTTTATTACCATACCTCTGTCTCTCTTGCTGTTCTCCTTCCAATCTCTCTGTCTTTGGTTGTTCAGTATCTATTCAGTCAGCCCTAAGTTTTCTTCAGGAGGAAATCTTCTATTACTAAGTGCAACTGGTGTGTTCTGTGAAGGAGGTGAGTTCAGAGTCTCCTATGTCACCATCTTGAACCCCACTTATAAATCTTGACTGCCCCCAAATTTAATTACTAATAGCCTACTGTTGACCAGAAGCCTTAATGATAAACATAAAGTCAATTGACTCATATTTTGTATATGTATTATATACTGTACTCTTACAATAAAGTATGCTAGAGAAAAAAGTTCTTAAGAAAATCATAAGGAAGAGGGGTGCCTGGGTGGCTCAGTCAGTTAGCTGGCTGCCTTCGGCTCAGGTCATGATCTCAGGGTCCTGGGATCATGCCCCACATTGGGCTCCCTGCTCAGCAGGGAGCCTGCTTCTCCCTCTCCCTCTGTCTGCTCCTCTCCCTACTTGTGCTCTCTCTCCCTGTCAAATAAATAAATAAAATCTTTTTTAAAAAATCATAAGAGAAAATACATTTATAGAACTGTGTGGTATTTATTGAAAAAAATCCACATGTAAGTGGACCCATGAAGTTCAAACCCATATTGTTTAAGGATCAACCATATATGGGTTTTCTTGTTTTCATGTCATTTAAAACAACTGATTTGTTTTGTTTTGTTTTACTAACGACTACAAAGAAATGAATTTTCTTTTCTTTTCTTTTCTTTTTAAGATTTTATTTCTTTATTTCACAGAGGGAGAGAGATCACAAGGAGGCAGAGAGGCAGGCAGAGAGAGAGGGGGAAGCAGGCTCCCCGCTGAGCAGGGAGCCCAATGCGGGCCTCGATCCCAGGACCCTGAGATCATGACCTGGGCCGAAAGCAGAGGCTTTAACCCACTGAGCCACCCAGGCGCCCAAGAAATGAATTTTCATTTAATTAACCTTAGTTTGGTAAATAAACATTGGAATAAGACATCAAAAACTATATATGCTGAAACTAAAATGAGCTAAATGCAAAATGATTTTATCTAATGTTTTCAGAAATGCTCTTTAAAAAGGTTCTACTAAAT
The DNA here is from genome assembly GCA_002007465.1 of Ailurus styani. NCBI lineage: Eukaryota > Metazoa > Chordata > Mammalia > Carnivora > Ailuridae > Ailurus > Ailurus styani. Next base: position 3,622,964 of record LNAC01000071.1, on the reverse strand, counting down.
CATCTTGTTCTCACCTCTAGTTATCTCCCTATCTTTCCTTTGCCTAGCAACACTATAACGTTAAAATCCCTTGCTGTTCTGGAACAAATATTGCCTTAATATTTGTAGCCTATCTTTCTGATCTGTTATATGGTTGTTAAAATGATTGTACAAATGCTTTTGCTTTATTGCAGATGAGAAGGAGCAGGCATTAATCAACCGTTCAATTTAAGTGCAAGCCAGAATAATGACTGTGTTACTGGGGATGGCAAGAGTCACTGAACCAGTATGGACAAAACAAAATGTGTGAGTGAGTCACACTGGCTGGGAAGCACAAAATGTCAACTTGCTCAGCAAGGTTCAGCAGAAAATGAAAATAATTTGAAGGGGAAAAAATGTACATTGTGCTGAAAAACCTCTGAAAAGACAGGCTTCTCTATGTGAAGTGAATATTAACAAATGAAACATCTCCAGAAACGCTAAAAAGAAACATGGTTACCCATGCATACTGTTCACACATCATCCAAACCAACTTCTATGCACTGTAGTTTCACATTTTTGATGACCACCGTTTTATGGGGGCTTTGTACAGATCCATGAAAAATACATTATTAACTACTTATTCTTCACTCTTTTCTCTCACCCTCCACTCACAAAACACCATGAGATTTACTCTAACATTCAAGTATTCTAAAAGAAATTAATTAATCACTTAAAATTAAACCTATTTATTACCACACAGAGTTTATTATGTAACTGGCTGCTGACATATATTGCTCACACAGTTTGTTGGGAGTGTGGCTGCAATTATTTAATAAATAAGCTTTTACTGTAAGAGAAGTGAGAACAACATTTCTTTGTGTACTTATTCAATAATAGATATAATAAAGGAAGACTGCCTATTAGATTTGTATTTATTTTCCTTTTTTCTTAATTTATAGAAGAAAAATATTCCTTTTATTTCCTAGATAGAAAAACTAAGACCCTACCTACATTGTTAAATTATCGAAAGTCTTATTTATTCTTCCCATAGTACATTCTTACTTCCTAAATATATATGTTTAAAACTGTGTGAAAAACTTGTTTAAAAGATCTCACAAAGACAGTATTCTCTGTCTAGTCTGTTAGGTTCTGAAATCCCCAGTTCTAAAATAACATGAATTTTAATTTGTCTTTCTTCCCCAAAAGTAATCTTCAATATGATAATGAAGAAAAATCACATTTTATAGGTATTTAAAAATGAGTTTCTTAGCACATAATAACCCAGGGCTCTCTTCTACTTTCATAATACATTTTGCACTTTTGATTCACTATATAAACACACACAATTTGAAGGGATGAACGTGGGAAACTCACTTTATTGTGTTGAAGTCCCATTATCTTTAACATTCCAGAAAGCCCCTGGGTGTTCTGTTTTTCAGAGTTGAATGCCCTGAAAATGTAGTCCCCGAGACCATGTCAGAGGAAAGGAAGAAGTGAAGGTGCAAAGAGAGGAATAAGTAAGGAAAGGGAAGATGAAAATCACACTATTCTTAGTAGAGAATAAAGTCATTTTTTTATCCAGTTGTGAAACTTAGTTAAACCATTTGGACTCCCATCTATGAGGAAGGATAGAAAACTTTAAAACAAAGTTGTTAGCACAACAATATTAAAGTTAAAATAAGTCAAATGCAAATTCATGTATGCAAATAAAAATGTTATTGAACATATAACTATGCCCAGGTCCAAATTTACCCGTTTCTATGCACTTTATATCCACCCTACAGGCAATACTTTAATTTCCATCTCAATGGCCCATGGTGAGTCAGTTAATATGGGATTCAAAACTGAATTGAGCCAGAATTATGATTAGTGCTGAGGCTAGGTGATGGGTACATGAGAATTTACTATGCTATTCTTTTTATTTCATTAAATATTTGAAACTTTCCAAATAAATTTCCATTAAAAATTACTCTAAATCCCGGGCGCCTGGGTGGCTCAGTGGGTTAAAGCCTCTGCTTTCGGCTCAGGTCATGATCTCAGGGTCCTGGGATGGAGGCCCGCATCGGGCTCTCTGCTCAGCGGGGAGCCTGCTTCCCCCTCTCTCTCTCTGCCTGCCTCTCTGCCTCCTTGTGATCTCTCTCCCTCTGTGAAATAAATAAATAAATAATCTTTAAAAAAAAATTACTCTAAATCCCAGGTCCATACATTTTTTTTAATTTCATAGACTAGTTTTGCGTACTTTCTCCCTTAACTGGGATTTGGATGGGAGAGAGGACAGGGCAAATGCTACAAGTACTCTCATTAAAATTGGAATAAAATGATCAAAAGAGAAGTGAAAAATAGCATGAGATAACAGAGAAAAAAAAGATGATGCTGAAAGGGAAGGATCAGGAACATTTTGAATGAGAAGTAGTATTTGGCAGGAGACTTCAAAAAAGATCACAGGCAGTTTGGAGACTGAAGGAAGAGGAGCCAGATGAGCAAAAGCAGAGAAGTGGAAATATTCTGTATGATTTCAAGGATGACAGGATACCCAGTGTAACTAAGGCATAAAGGGCAAAGAGAAAAGTGTTGAAAAAAAGTGGCTACATTGTAGGAAGTCTTGATGACCAATGCTAGTAAAGAGGAGGAATAAGGGCAGGCATGATATAAACAGTTATTTATTTTTAATTCTCTTTTGAAGAATGAAACGACTCCAGAAAACTGCATAAATTGTATGGATTATTACACTGTGAATAATGTAACCACCACCAGATTAAAGAACATAATGTTAACAGCTTCCCTGCCCCAGAAGCCTTTCTTGTGTCCCCTGCAATTCCTCTCTCTCCTATATCTCAAACACCATTGATTACCTCTACCTGTTTTTGAACCTTGTATGAAAGTATATAGTATGTATTCTTTTGTGTAAATCTCCTTTCACTAAGCATTGTGTTTGTGATACTCATCTGTGCTGTTTTCTGTAGCTATTATTACTCCACTTTCATTGATGTTTAATATCCTATTGGATGAAAATATGTAATTTATTTAATCCATTATTGATGAACATTTGGGTTTTTCAAATTTGGGGCTATCACAAATAATGCTGATATGAACTTTTTAAACAACTTTTGGCAAATATTTGCATATATTTCTATTGGATACATACCTATTGGTGAAAGTTCCATGTCATAAGGTATGCATATGTTTAATGTTATTGGATAATGACAGTTTTTCAAAGTGGTGACAAAAATTTATACTCTGCTGAGCAGTACATTAAAATTCTCATTGTTCTCCATCTTTGCCAACATTTAATGTAGTCATTATTTTTTATTTCATTATTCTGGTAGATTTTAGGAGTTTCCCTTTATACTTTTAATTATTAATGACATTGGACATGTTTTAATATTTTCATTTGTCATTGGGCATGATATTTTGTGGAGTGCCTATTTTAGAATTCTGTTGTTGTTGTTGTTTTATACTGGATGGTCTGTCAAGAATTCTTATATTATCATAAGACATGTTCTTTATGGACTACATTGCAAATATTCCCTTCCACTCACTTGCTTATGCCTTTATTCCTTAAATAGCATCTTTTAATGAACAGAAAGAATCTCTACTAATTAACTGCAATGTTTTTCAATTATAATTAGGACATTTTGTATCCTGTTAAAGAAATAATTCTTTACCACAATATCATGAAGATATTATCTTTTATTACTTACAGAAACACTGTATTAAGCTTTCACCTATACATCTACAATCTGCTTGAAACTGATTTTGCTATATGTAAACTCTCTCAAAAGTAAAAAGATTACATAAAGATTGAACTTTAGTGATTGCATGCACGGTGGAGTATTTAGTAAAATGTACTGCTATCTGTAATTTATTTTGAAATGTATCAACAAAAGATGGAATAAAGAAAGGTAGAAATACAGCTAATGAAATGTACATGTAATAAACACATTTCGTAAAACACTAATGGTAGAATACAAATTGTGGGTATACCAATATTTACTGTAAAATTATTTCAACTTTGCTGAATTTTAAAAATTTCCACAATACATTGTAAAATATTAGTCAATGCATTTTACTGTTTTAAAAATAAGAGAAAATTGATATGATCATCTTAATAAATTCAGATAAAACATTTGATAAAACTCCATACCCATTTATAATAAAAACACTCAGCAAACTTGGAATACAAGAGAACTTTCAACCCAATAAAAGACACTCGTTGTGGGTTGGATTATGACTTCAAAAAGATATGCTGAAGTCCTAATCCCTGCTACCTGTGAACGTGATCTTATTTCAAAGTAGAGTGTGATTAAGTTAAAATAAGGTCATATTGGATTAGGGTGGACCCTAAATGTAATGAGTGGTGTCCATGTAAGACGACCATGTCAAGACACAGAGAAGTCAATGTGAAGACATATACAAAGAGAAAATGGCCAGTCCTTGGAATTTCTTGGTTTACAGGTGCAGCACTCCAATTTTTCCCTCTGCCTTCACATGGCCATTTTCTCTTCTAAAATCCAGAAAGAGGCAAGGAAGACTCTTCTTATAGAGCTTTTAGGAGTGTGACCCTGTGGACATCTCGATTTCTGAATTTTTGCCTCCAGATTTTGAGAGAACAAATTCCTGTTGCTTTAAGCAACCAATTTGTGGTATTTTGGGGGGAGACTAATACAGCACCTATTTAAAAAAAAACCTACGGCTAACATCATCTTTAAAGACTAAAATATGAAAACCTTCCCTCTAATATTGGGAAATAGGCAAGGATGTCTGCTATAATCACTTCTATTTAACACTGCACTTGAGGTCCTATCCAGTGTAATAGGGAAAGAAAAACCAATGAAGACATACAGATTGGAACATTGAAACATATAAAGTAAAACAATTTGTAACTTCAGCCAACTTGATCTAACATGTAGAAAATGCCGAGGACTCTGGGGGACAAAGAGCTACTAGAATTAATAAGTAGGTTTGATAATTTGCATGATACAGGATCAAAAACATCAAATAGTTAGCAATATTTAACAAAATATGTGCAAAATCTGTACACTTTGTAAGCTACTAAACAAGGCTGAGAAAAATTCAAGCAGACCTAAATAAATATCACCTCCATGAACTGGAAGACTCACTATTGTTAAGATATCAGTTTCCCCCCAACCACATTAGTTTATTGATTCTATGTACCTCAAACAAACCCCCCTGGCAGGTTTTTTCTCATAAAAATGTACATACTGTATCTAAAATGTACGTGATAGTGCAAAAATCTAGAATAGTTAAAATAATTTAAAAAGAATTGAAGGACTGACACTACATGATTTAAAGTTTTACTATAAAGCTATAGTAACCAAGACACTATGGTGTTAGTGTTAAAATAGACATATAGATCAATGAAAAGTAATACACAGTCCAGAAATAGGCTCAAGGTAAATTAATAGGAAAGAACAGCTCCCCTAACAAATGGTACAGGGACAACTGGATATTCATCAGGAAAATAAACCCAACCCTTCACTTGTACCACATAGGAAAAAAAAAATAATCTCAAAATGGATTGTATATCTAAAGCTAAAAGCTTCTGAAGAAAACATAGAATAAAGTTTTCACTAGTTTAACTAAAGAAAGATTTCTTAGAATATAGAAAGCACTAACCATAAAAGGAAAAAAAAAAAAGAAAAGCTGATAAACTGGATTTCATCCAAATTAAAAACATCTGCTTCTGGAAAGATACCATTTCAAATATTAAAAGGCAAGCCACAGACTGGAAAAAAAATATTCATAATGCATATATTTGATGAAAGGCTGATATCTAGAGGAATTTTCACAGCTCAGTAATAAGAAGACAAGCAACACAATTTTTAAAATGGCCAAATGATTTTAAGAAAGACTTCATGAAATAAAATGCATAAGTGACTAATAATGACCAAAAACATGTTAAGCATCACTGGTCATTAGAAGAATGAAAAAAGTAAAGCTGCAATGATAAACCACTAAATGCTAACTGCAATGACTAAAATTTTTTAATTGACAATTTCAAGTGCTGGTGAAGATGTGTAAGAACCAGAATTTTCATACATTTTTGATGAGAGTATAAAACCATTCTGTTTTAGTCTTGGGAAAATAGTTTAGCAGTTTCTTATGAAATTAAACATATATTAACCATATCATAGAGCAACCCCAGTCCTACGTATTACACAAGAGAAATGAAAATACATACATACAAAAATATTTGAATATGAATGCTTATAGCAATTTTATTCCTAACAGCACCAAACTGGAAATAATCCAAATGTCTATCGATAGGTGAATGAATAAACAACACATTCTCAATATTCATTCAACAGAATACTACTTACTATAAAAAGGAATCAATTATTAATCTGTGCAAAACATGGAAAAATTCCCAAAACATTATTATGAGTAAAAGAATCCAGGGCTTAGAGTAGGTAGCAATTCACTGCCAGGACAAAAGAGAACATTCTGGGATGTTAGAAGTATTTTATAACTTGATTGCACTAGTGCACCAATTAACTAGTGAACTATATAGCTCACCTGCACAGTAAACATGCATGAATTTCATTGCATGCAAATTATACTTACATAAAATTGATTTGAAAATGGAAAACAAGAATTCGAAAAACAGTAAAAGGGGAAGGAAGGAAGGAAGGAAGGAAGGAAGGAAATAAGGAAGGAAGGAAACAAGAAAACAGGAAGGAGACATTACAGATGTAGTAACTCCTGAAAGTTTTCATCCAAAAATCTGAGAGGGAAAAGGAAAGAGGTTAAAATTCTTACAACTTAAAGCTTGCAGGTTTGAGATAAGAGAACTTGCAGAGCTCACATAGAGGAAAGAGTGCCAGTTGGCTAAGGGAGTATGCATGTGATGAATGAGAGGAGTATATGGGTCTGTTTTTAGAAAGTATGGGAAAAACTACAAAATGGAACGGTTACAGCTAGCCTAAGAGGCCACTGTTGAACTGATACTGACAGGAACAGGAAGCAAACGGAGGAAGGAGGTCCCTCCTCCAATGTTTCAATCTCCCTCTCACATTCCCTACTTGCAGAGTCTAGTGAGGAGCCACTGAGCAAAGGAAATGTGGTTTGCAGGTCCCATCCCAGTGCCACAAGACTAAGTCTAGAAAGATGAGTCAGTGAGATACCACAGCATAATAACCAGCATGTTCTACCCCTCTGACTACTCAGTATCCCTTTATACACCTTTTTATATTTTTTAAACATCTATTCACTAACAGAAAAACTTCATTTCACCTGATAAGATACAACTATCCCACATTCAAAGATCTCCTGCTTTTGGGAAGACACAATAGGTCCCACCAGTCATTGTACCCACCACCCTGAGGTAGTCACAGTATCCATCTCTGAGTGTTAATTGCTCCTCAAATTTAGTGAGTGCTCTCTCTGAATGTTCTGTTACCAAACAACTAATTTTAAACTTAATCACCAGTAACAATCCTATATAAAATAGCAAGAGGTAAGAGAGAGAAGAAAAAACAGAAAACAGTTAATACACACACACACACACACACACACACACACACACACACAGAACCAATGTTTAAGTCACGAATGTCTATACCTTTGTAGGTTGACCTAAATCTTTATTCCTGAGGGATCTAAAGTATCTAAATCCTTCATGATCCTGCATTTCTTTGGTTGTTGTAATTGTCCTTTAAATTTTCTGATGGAGATGGAAATACTAGGAGGCATCCCAGAGAATCCTTTGAAATCCAGTCTCTCCTGTGTCCACTGCACAGCTGCCTACCCACAAGTGCCAGTTACATGAGTGCAGTGACTTTGTAAAATTGATTGTGCCATATACTTATGATATGTGTACTTTTCTGGACATATGTTACACTTCAATGAAAATGTATCATAATATTCAAGATAAACGAGAGCCTGAACTAGAGGAATGGTTGTAAATATGGAAAAGAGATGTTTATAACTATTGAAGAAATGCTGTAAAAGTTAAGTTGGTCATATATATCTTAATGTACACATAATGTATATGTATAAATATGTGCGATAAATGGAAGCAGAGAATAAGCATAACACTAAGATTTGTGGTGTCATTGATTTGATAACTTACATGAGAAAGGGAATACAGCAGGAGGAGTGGATGATAAAGGAGAAAAAAGAATGCATTCATTCTAAAACATGTTAAATGTAAAATGGTTACAAGATCTGCAAATAAAAACAGTTGGCATTTGAAGGTCTGTTGGTTTGTCAAAGCCTAAAACCATGGGAGACTGGGGCTGAAGATACAGATTTGAGATTCACCAGCTTATATACTGAAACCATCTCAAGGGAACAGAGAGATGTGAAAGAGCAGTGAGATAGACAGAATTCTAAGATCTCTAATGATCTTAGACAGAGCTCTCCCTCATGTAATCCTTTCCTATTGAGTGCATCCAGGCCTATGCATATGATGAGATACCACTCTAGTGATTGTTACGTGGCAAGGCATTTTGCAGATGTAATTAAGGCTCCAAGTCAGTTGACTTTAAAATAGGTAGATCTATCCTAGCAGAACATAACCTTAAAATCATGTTGGTTCTTCTTAGTGAAAGATATCTGTAAAGTTTGAGAGGGATTCAATAAAAAGGAGGTTCTTTGTTGCCAGCTTGCAACAGAATGGGCACATGACAAGGAATGTGGGTGGCCCCTGGGAGCTGGAAGTGACCCAAATTGAAAGCCAGCAAGGAAATGGGGGACTGCTACCACAAACTCAATGAGTTTGAGTGCAGATTCTTCCCCAGAGCCTCCAAAAAAGAGCACAGTCCTATCAACTCCTTCATTTCAACTTGTGAGAATCTATGAGAGGACGTAGCTAACCCATGGCTGGACTCCTGACCTACAAAACTGTGAGCTAATAAATGGGAGTTGTTATAAACTAAGTCTGTGGTCATTTATTAGGAAAGAGTAGAAAACTAATACAAGGAGCAAATGCGGCAAATACAGAGGCTCAAAGGATTAACAGAAAATAATTCCATGAAGAAACCGAAAAAGAATAGTCAGAGATGACAAAGATTAGAGAATAAGTGAGTCTCAAGGAAAGGGCTCCCAACAGTTTAAATTGCAACAGAGAAGAACAGTATCTAAAATAACTGGGTTCAATAATGCATTGGTCACTAACAACTTGTCAGGGCACTTAGGGTAGAGGAAACCCAAACTACAGCAACTTGAGGGATAAACAAAAAGCCCAGGGGGAAAAATGAGTATTGACTTTTCTTTCATAAAGACTGTTTGAAGAGAAACAGAGAGAAATAGGAAAGAAAATAATCAACAAAAGACTTCTGGCTATGAGGGAAAGGCAAAATGGAAAGAGAAAGGCAGAAGTTGAAGATATAGCAGAGAGGACAAAAATTGGAGTGAGTTTCCAAGAAGAAACATAATAGAACACAGAGAAAATAATAGAACATAGATGGAACAGTTGACCTTCAAGCAGAAGGACAGATACTTCACCACCTGATGTTTACGGAGCACTGGTGAGGATAGAAATACATATAACTAACTTTGAAAGGAGGAAATGGGCACCAGAGGAAGGTATCATGCTTAGGCCTGGCCAAGTGGAAGTACCACTCTGGACCTCTGCAGATCCAGGTTTTGGCGTATCTTCCAAGATGTTCCAAATCCCTCTCTAATACTTGGAATTGGTCAAGGACAGCAATGCTATGAGCAGACAGGTCTGGACCAAGTTCCACACTATTTCTGGTCAACAGAAGTACCTTCCTCAAAATTGTCAAGTCCCCTGGGATGCCTGGGACAGGGATGGCAGTGCCATCTGAGAAGATGTGGATCCTTCTGGGATATTTCTCCCTTTATGGGAGAAATACACTCTCTGACTCTCTCTGCTCCTTGCATGAGATCCACCAAATGCCCTGAAGAGCTTTGGAGCTCAAGCCCCTGGGATTGCCCTGAACTCTATCATTAGTCCCAGTTCCAGGAGGGTGGCAAGGTGAACAGATTGAACTTGCAGGCTGGTATAATCTATTTTGTTTTGGTTTCATGGGACTGGGTGAGAATGGGCTGCCAGAATGACACTAGCATGGTGATTCTTAGTGACATTCACGTCAGACACAGGACAAGTTCAGGGCCCTAGGCTACTGATGAGGATGGTCCCCCACCCAAACTTGAGCTTGAACCACAGACCCACTCATATTCTACTTTGGTTGCAAATGTAACCAAAGGCTGTGGGGTTGGCAGCAGAGATCTTTACCTTACGTGCCTTCCACCAACAGCACTCAGAAGCAATCATCCTCCCCTCTCCATAGGATCTGTGCCACGTTTCCATCAGTCTTTGGGAATGCCGCACCTCTCTCCCCTAAAGGTTGTCATGACCACTACTCATAATAGCAAAGGGTATATCTTATCAATGCTTCTCATTGACATTGTGACTGGAGTTGTACTGGATGACAGACTGATAGTCCCATGTAAAATGGATTTCTCTCTTTGCTTTACCCAAGGGTCATTTCTTATCCTTCTTCCCTGTGATGATATGTGGAAGACAGGGGTATATGAACATTGAAATAAATCACATCTTTGGAATGCCATAAATATAACCTGAAAAGTTAAAAAAAAAAGACATGCTTGGAACATATCTTATTCCGTATTTGTAAGATTCTGAACAGTAAATTTGACATAATCAGATAACTACAGAAAGATTTAGATTTCCAGTCATCATCAACAAAGCATAGTAACAACCATAAAGACAGAGTCATGGGAAGCTAGTATTCATGGCTGACTCTAGGATTATTTAGCATCATGAGTTATTAATACCCAGAATTAAATAAATGATATCTGGCAACTGAAGAGGCAATGAGATATCTATTGTTTTAATATAATTTTGTGAGTAATAACAGTACTGCTATCTTTTACTAATAAGGGAGACATTAAATTAAGCAGAAATGGCTCATCTGATGATAAAGAATATGAAGCCATAGTTCCTGGACCTGAACAGTAAGAGATGTACCAGATACTAGGAAGAGTCTTCTCATGCACTGACTGGACACTAAGCAAATCCACAGGTGCCTCCTCTCTAAACCACTATTCTAAATCTTCATCAATAGTTACCAAATGTCACATGCCTCCATTAATTTTTTAAGATACATTTTTAAAAAATCAAATTGTTTCTGCCAATACAGATCCTGCAAAAACTGACTCTCCCTGGGCCCTACATACTCAGGCATCCCTGAGACAACATAATTCCATAAGATAGGTTAAAGTTTTCTGCCACAAATGAGAAGGGTAATATTTTTTGTAGAGGTTTCAGAAGATTTGTGAAAACTTAGCACAATTCTTATTGGTAATGAGAGACAGAGCTGTTTGGAGCCATATAAGATAAGTCACGACCAGTTTTAGAGACTTGGTTAACTATGCAGACCACGAATATGTATTAAGTAATCTATGTATTTAAAGAATTTTATTCCAGCAAATCTCAACAGTTCAGATATAAGAGGCAGACATATAAGAGGCCTAAATATAGGCTGAGGACTTACAGACGTAGCAGAAAGATGAGGATTCAAGGGAATTAAGAGAGGTTTGAGCGATCAGTCATGGGTTCCAGGATAAATCATGAAGTAACGTAGGAGAGAAGTGAAATAGTAGTTCTTAGAGACAAAAATCCAGAGCAGCAAAAGCTGGTGGACTTCTGGGATGATGGAGAGCAAGATATGGATAAGAGCCAGGTGTCAACATCTTCCATAACTGCGACACCTTCTTAATATAACTTTGGTTTTAATCTTTTTTATCTCCTCGGCATTTAAATCTACTTTTTATTTTCTGCTGAAAAAGTTCAAGCAAAAAGGAGAAAAATGAAATTGGGAGTTTAAGGATTTATAAACAGATGTCATAAACCTCAAATGGGGGAGCTTAGAACTTAAAGCGGGGGGTTCTCTTTTTGCCACAAAAGTTGATGAATACAATCCCTTAGTTTCCTATTGATGTTATAATAAAAACCAAAATTAAGTGATCTAACCCAAAACCAACATACTATCTTATAGTCGTTGACGTCAGAAGTTTGAAATCAGTTTCACCAGGCTAAAATCAATATGTTGGCAGGCCGGTAATCCTGTCCAAAATCTAGGGAAGAAGCTGTTGTCTTGCTTTTTTAGTTCATAGAGATCACCTGCATTTCTTGACTCATGCCCCTTTCCCCCATCTTCAAGGCTAGAAGCATAGCACAGAGGGGGAGAGCATCATTCAATCTACCACAAAGGGTGTGCTGAGAGAACGAACACTTCTACCTGGAGTCCTCCAGGGGCATTTGCATTCACAAGGAAGGATAGGGTTTAGCTAGGGAAAGAAAAATAAAACTTATAGAGTGAAAAATATTTAGTAATTAGATTACTTTGTTTAGTGTGGAATAGAGGCTCTAGAAACTAAAACTGAAAGGTTTGGTAGAGAGGAGAGTGGTGAGAAGGTGCATTAAGCAAGAGTATCATGGGGTTGAGAATATGCGAGAGAACAAAAGATAAGAATAGAGTACTAATTAAAAGGTGATCATGAATGGCAGTAATGTGAAATTACATAGGCTTAAGGCTGAAACAGACCTCTGGTGTCAAAGGTAAGCCCCATCACAGTACACAGAGTGCCAGGTGATGCAGCGGGCAGAGTCTGTCATAGAAGCTCCCAGATAAAGTGGGCTTTATACTATTTTTTTAATAGCATAAATAATCTGCAAAATAATCTGCAATACCTTGGAAGGGATGAGTGTACTTTTTCTTTCGTCTTTGCATTGCTTTCTCATTTATAAGCAAGGACACTCCATTTCATAAAGATTTACAAAATTGAAACATTGGAAGCTCCTGTTTTCTTGAAAATGTCTAACTTTAGAGTCAATTCTGGAGCTCTGAAAACTGCCATTATAGTAGGAGGAAAAAGTGTCTGTATTTTACAGATTGCATGATATAGTTATTCCTAGGCCCAACCTGAATAGAATGAGAAAGTCAATACCAATTATGTCAACCTTAAATTGTACGTTTGCAAGAAATTCCAAAAAAAGAAAACCCCTTGGTATAAATATCCTAGAAAAAACCCTTGGTATTCTGGTGTTGAATCAAATACCATCCATAATTTGCAAGCTGTTTGAATAAAGTTTAAAAATTCTCATTATTTTTATTTCTACACTCTCAAAATAGAATTTCTTCAAACTGACCCTAGATAGAACTACTGAAGGGCTGATAATGGTTATGACTAGGGACTGGAATAAAGACTCCACAAGGTACCATTTTTTGTCAAGGGTAAGTTTTTCAATCATTTCTTTGATTTTCATCTAAAATAGTATGGGGCCATGAGCGTATGTGACCCTTCTTAATATAACCTTGGTTTTAAGCTTTTTCATCTCCTAGGCATTTAAATCTACCTTTTCTTTTCTGCTGAAAAAGTTCAAGCAGAAAGGAGAAAAATGAAAGAGAACCCCCTGCCTTAAGTTCTAAGAGTACTTGGATGAGCCACGAGATGGGGAGTTATATGATAGCTTCTTGCTCTTTTCTACAACCCCATGACCTAACTATGAGAAGCACTTTCCATCCCCAGGGTCAATTTCAACTCACCTAATAGCAACACGTGAATGAAGCAGCCAATAACTGAGTCTGACTGGCTGGTAATAGCAGCTGTAGCATTGTCAAATCATCAGCAATTTCTCAAAAACACAGAGGAGACAGATTTGTATTTTCTTCCTCATTACAACCAAGAAAATGGATACACAATATAAACGTAAGGATTTTATCTTTTCCTTATGAATTTTCCTCTGCAGACTTCTTTTTCTCCTTGTGTGCCTTACAGCTGAATGTCAGAAACTTTTCACACAAAGCTTACAAAGCAGTAAGTAAACTATTAATGTTGGGTAAATATATTTTTTCCAAACTATAGGACATTCCATGGGGTACTTCACACACAATCTATAAGATGGTGATTCAAACCTGGGGTCTAGAGAGAAAGCATTAAGTCAATAGGTGATTTTATTATTGCACAGAGAATAACAGAAATGAAAATGAGAGCTTGCTTTGTTTTGGAATGAATTCTATCGCCTTATTGTAGAAACACTGGTTATCTTATGCTCTGATTGGCGGCAATATAAATTTTAATTAATAAAGAAAAGGGAAACAAATCAGCACATAAATATATATATTTCTCATGTACACATCTTTTAGAATATCATCTTTTCAACTATGGCTCATTAAATTAATTTAGCGTGTGAGGTGCCTGGGTGGCTCAGATGGTTAAGCGTCTGCCTTTGGCTCAGATCATGATTCCAGGGTCCTGGGATCAAGCCCTACATTGGGCTCTCTGCTCAGCGGGAAGCCTGCTTCTCCCTCTCCCATTCCCCCTGCTTGTGGTCTCTCTCTTACTGTCTCTCTTGCTGTAAAATAAATAAATAAAATCTTTTAAAAAATTGTTTAAAAATTAATTTAGTGTGTCCCAGCTAATATTTTTAATGAAATAAAATAGAAATATCTAGAAATTTTTAAATAGTAAAATTATGCCTGTTTCTTGACATTTCATTTCAGTCATAGTAAATACACATATATGTGTGTACACTATTACACACAGAAGGTATTTCTTACAGCAGATTTCAGTCAGTGTTTAAATACACAACTTCACCACACTGGGGTACATGGAGATGATAATTTCAAAGGCATCTTTGTATACAGAAGCCCTGAGGTAGATGGCGGGGAAATCAGCGAGACTCCTGAAGTGACTGACACTGGATAAACAGGATCAATCTTGGTATAATTCCTACCTAGGTAGAGGAATGAAAACTGCAGGCAACACCTCAGAGAGGTGACTGGAGGATACTGTAATGGAAAAACAGGAAAGCACCCTAACAAATTCCTATTTTCTCTTGCCAGTGTTTTCTTGATCTCGAGATTAACCCATAATGCAAACATTTACCTTATTAAAGAACACTGCAGGGACATCTGGGTGGCTCAGTGCATTAAGCGTCTGCCTTCACCTCAGGTCACGATCTCAGGGTCGGGGATCAAGTCCAACATTAGGCTCCTTGCTCAGCAGGGAGCCTGCTTCTCCCTCTGCCTGCTGCTCCCCCGCTTGTGTGTTTTCTCTCTCTCTCTCTCTCTCATAAATAAATCTAAAAAAAATACTGCATTCAGTCATCACTTAACAAAAATGATATATTTCAATAAATAGTAACTTCTGTGATTGCTAGTCAATGTAGTTTTAAGAATTCAGTTAAAAGGTATTTATTCATTTAAAAGCTATTTCTGTCTTTCTTCAAATTTAGTAGTTTTTAAGAGAAGTGAGTTCCAAGAAATCATCTCTTCACTGTTAATTTCCAGACCCCTTTAAATATAAGCCCAGATTCAGGCACAAATCTCAAAGGCTTTGTCCTAAGAGAAAAACTAAACAGATCTTTCCATATATAACTAGGGGGATAAGAATAAATCAGCAAATTAATGGCGGAGAAAGTGAGGCATTGACCCTGGCATAGACCTATTTGGGCAATTCTTTACTAAAAATTTCATTTTCTCCAATGCTGTTTTCACAAACAAAACATCTTTAGAAAATTCTTATTTTGTAACTCTTTTTGCAATGTGTGCAACATGCATGAATGGAGTATAAACCACAGCAGTAAGCTTTAACACCATAAATGTAAACCTCAAGAAACAAGAAAAAAATCTCAAATAAACAACCTAACCTTACACCTCAAGAAAACAGAGAAAGAACAAATGAAGCGCAAAGTTAGAAAATGTAAGTAGATTCTTAAGGAACAAAAAGCAGAGATTTTTGTTTTAAAGGATCTAAAAATTGTTCAAGGTACAATAAGCTAAGTCATTAATAGTAATAAAACTAAGTAAAAGTATTGTAATGTGCTAAATGTCTCACCTTGACTAATTAATAGATTCAGAATAATGTTATACTGAGAGGTCTGATTCAATGTGTAATGAATATTTTAACAGTAGTATATGATAATCCCCAAGAAAATTACCAGTTGAGCTAGTGCTGAAAGAAAGTGGGAGGTGCAAAATCCTTCTTGCTTTAGTGAGCACCTATAGTTTCAAAACACCAGGAGAAATGACTAATCACAATGCACGTAGCTCCTGGAGAATCAAAAGAATGGGGCTATCAGAAGAAATATCTCAAAAGCAAAAAACTTTTTTTAAATTACATTTCCAAGTTTAACTTCATCTAAAATGTTTAAATTTAGGCTAAGAAAAAAACAACAACAGGCATTTCTCATTACATTTAAATCACACACACTATTCCTCAATACTCTAAAATAAAGACTAACCTAAATTCATAATTTTATGTCTTTGGAAGTAAAGAGAGGAAAGATGTTTAAGATGATTCATCTGTTCTTTCAAGACTGAATTTAAGGGTAAAACACAGTAGAAATTACCCTAACAACCTCTGTACTTTCTAGAGGACCTACTGCTTCTCTTGTTCTCCCTCCTGCATTCCCCACTGCCGATACCTCAGAACTCCTGGGAATACAGAAGAGCATAATCACATGGGCAGACTGTCCTGAGGCAGCCATCACACTGAAGATACATCTGAGCCTACAGGTGGCCCTTCTTTGTACCAGGTATACTGAACTTCTTCCTCTCAGGTACTTCATCTTCACTTCCTGGAGTGGGTTACAGGGACCAGACATTCAACACCTATCAATCAATCCACGCCCTTATTTGATATCAAGTTTGTGAAAGATTCAGTATCTGGGACTTAGAGGTAGAAAGACAGAGCTAATGATAATGTATACTTATTGAATTGTTACTGTGTACTAGGCTGTATGCATTCTTCACATGCATTCATTCATTCTATACTACCAATAGCCCAATATACTAATCAAATTTATGCCAACACAATGTGAGAAGCTGAGGCTCATTTAGGTAAATTTTACCTGGCAGAGCTAGTAATTGGTAAAGTCTAGATTTGAATTCAGACAGTATGATCATAGAGTCTATAGTCTTAATCATTACTTTGTATTATCTCATAGTAAAGAAGAGAAAGAAAAACAAATATATAATGGTGTGTAATTTTGAAATTACATTGGCACATAGAAATTAGAACAAAATATGACCAAATATACAAAATAAAACCTAGAAAACACATCAAGAAATCCCAACCTAGTAACTGGGAAGTTGCAAAGAATCAGTACATTATCTTGTCTCCCCATCTTTGTGCTGGGACGAGGCTGTGGCCCATCTTAAATCTATGCAAAGCATGGTAAGGGGAAAAAAAATGAACATGATTCTGTACAAACAAAGAATCAGATCTACAGAGAAGTCAGATATTGGAATCAACCAAAAAAATAATATAGTTAAAGAGATAAGAGAAATAATTCTAAGCATGAATTAGGAACAAGAGACCATCAAATATGAGAGGACAGATCTGGAAAAGGGCCAAATAGGACTTCTATAAATAAAAACCTATTAAGATTAAACTTGATTAGTGGATTATAAAATGCATTCAGAAGAGGAAGTTTCCAAAATTCATTAAGATACTCCACAAGTAGAATATTTGAGATAGTTAGAAAATATCAAGACATATTAAAAATCTCTAGTATTCAAAATGTGTGTCACTGTTATGGAGCTAAACAGACAAATGCAGTTAAATAGAAAGCAGAAACATATATCCATTCCTGTGTAAATCTTAATATGACAGTGCTGAATGGCACATCAGAGGGGAAAGAATGATACTCAGTGAATGGTGAGGGGACAATTGATTACTTTATACTTTGCACAAAAATCAATTCTTGATGGATTCATGGTTTAACAGGAAAACCAAAGTTTTTAAACTTTAATAAAAATTGGAGAAAGAATTTACACCTTGCAGAAGGGTACAGTTGCTTAAACAAACACCAACATTGAAATCATTTTTTTTAAAGTTTGATCAATTCTACTAAATAAAATTGGAATTTTGTCCATCAAAAGACATCATAATATAAATGAAAAGTCAAGCCAAAACTGGGAGAACATATATGCAACCCACATAGACAACAAAGGATGCATATCAAGAACACATACAGAATTGAAAAGCACTTAAAAAATAGAAAAGTAAGCAAAAGATACAAACAGGAATTTCACAGAAGTACAAAACAAATTGCTCATACTCATTTTAAAAGGCAATACTATTAGTACTTGAGGGAATGAATATTTAATTTACAAACTACCATTTCATATCATATATTATCAAAAATACAAGTCTTATAGATGGTATCCAGACCTGTCCTGGTGTTCATTTTGTCATGTATATAAGCATTGAATCACTATGTTAAACATCTAAAACTAATACAACAATGTAGGTCAATTATTCTTCAATAAAAAATTTAGAAAGTCTTACAATGCCAAGGGTTGGTTAAGATGTATAGCAATACATAAACACTGGTAAGACTGTAAATTAGTACAATCACTTTGAAAAAAAAAACAACACTTGGCATTAACTACTAAAGTTAGATATAAGCCTACTCTATAACCTATGCCTTTTATTCCTAAATATACACCCTACATGAGAGAAGTTCTCATGTATGGGCATAAGGAGACATGTAAAAGAATGTTAATAAGGATACTTCTATAACATAAAAATTGAAACCCTGAAAACAACCCAAACATTCCACAGATCATAGATATGGATGTTATATTCTTTCCACAGTCACTGTCACTCAAAATGAATTAACTAGAACTACAAGCATCAACATGGATGATTCCCATAAACACAACATGTATGACATAAACCAAGGTGCCAGAAAATAATATGTAGTATATTACATATATCTGAATTTCATAAATATCCAAAACCAGTTAAATTTTTAGGAATGCATGCATGCATATTAAAGCCACTTGAAAACCAAGAGAATTGCAAACACAAAGTCCAAGGTAGCATTTGGTAAGAATGCAGGATGGCAAGAATGATGGCAAAAGAAACACCGGGGACTTCAGAGTTCTTAACATGGGTAGTAATACCCTCTTCTGGGACATTTCAGAAATTCATGATGAGGTATGCATTATTGGCCTTATTGGACTTCCAACTGTCTTGCTGCACTAAATCCTTACAAATATAAATTGGTGGTATTTTAATATGTAATAATCCTAAAACATTTTTATAAGAAATTACTCTAGAAGATCAGTAATGCAACAGATCTTACAGAGAGGGAAGTCTAAATAGAACAAAGACATTTTAAAAAACTAATGTTTTACTTGCACATTCCTCCCACTCAGTATATTCTAGCATTTCCAGCTACATATGTAATTGAAAAGGGTTTCAGCATATAGTGTGCTTATGGCAGTATCCTTGACTGTAACAAATGGAGTAATTTTCACACTACAGCTTCAAATCCAGCTCAGAATATCACTTGAGAGACTATGGTTCTTATTTTCTCCACTTTGGCAGTCTGCATTTTGCCTTGGCCAGTTTTCTCTACTTGTTTTCCACCTCTTCTTCCCTTTGGTCTATAATTACTTACAGAACTTACTTTATTTATTTATTTATTTAGCGTGTCCATCCTTAATTCTGTTCTTATATGAAATGACTTTTGATCTTACTCATCCTCTATCAAAACGAATTTATTTTAAGCATACAAGAAGAATGTAACTGTTTCCCAGAAGTTGTAATACACATGTGCTCAAACATTTACAGACTGAAGTACATTTATTTTGCTTTCTCTTTTATATTAAGTACTTCATTATGTTGATTTTTTAAAAATGTGTAAGCTTCTTATGAATTTTATTGCCAGATAATATTTATTATTAAAATCTGTGTGGTGGGTAGACAGGTGGCCATTTCACTATGATTTAATATACCTCTCATATACGTCATCATATCTGCATGAATTATTTCATAATGAGAAAATAACCCTCATCTTCAAATAGTGCAGGAGCACTGTGAGTAATAAGTAGATCTGTGCTTGACACTGGGGTATAGTCAGCAAACTAAGGGGGCGGGGGAGGGAGGTAAGTGAGGGAGTCCACAGATACACCTGTGAGACCAGGAACAAAATGTCTTGATGGTCTAGGAACAAAAGCACCTTCTAAGACGCCAAGGGCACCTCTTTTTCCAGTTGAACCTCCTCCCTATATCCAGGTACCTGGAAGTGGAGGAAGCGCAGTTTCGAAGAAGCCTGAAAGTTCTACCTTGGAAATAGTAAAAAAGAGAGTAATATATCAGCAGCTTCCCACGACAGATTTCATTGTCGAAAATCAGCAGTTCACACTTCTGAAATCCGCCCCTGCCAAAATCCTCGCGCAGTTTACCAGAGAGTGACATCGAAGGGTTGAACTGTGGGGAAACACCAGGAGCAGCGCAGGCAAAATCACGCATGCGCAGATCCTTCCTATGAGGGGAAGCTGGAATTAGGTGTTTTAAAAGAGTATTTAAATGCAGGGACGCAGCTTGACATCCTCTGGGAGTGTTGAAAGCTAGTAGGGGACCCAGTTTCTGGAACTGATGCTCAAAGCAAAAACATGTTACTACTGGATATAGTCAATACTTTACTCCCTAAGCAACCAAAACAAGGATCTTGGAGCAGAGAGTAAACAACAACAAAAGTCAAATTTCCTGGAGCTGAGCCTAAAGTAAGGGCTTAACTACAATAAATATATCAGATTCCTAGCTGCATGATAGAACCAGAGCAAACAAGGCAGAGAAATGATAAGGTCTACCAGAACTCAAAAGTGTGACTTACAATTGATGAAACAACGTGGATAATCTAATAGATATAATTGACTTTACATTTATATCTTTGCCTGACATTTTAAGTTATATAATTTCCTTTTTCCAGCTTCTGTTAGGTAGAGTGGTAAATGGAAGTGAAAATACAGTGAAGAAGTAAAATATTTTATTACAAAAGGGTTCTCAGGACAGGAAAAATAATATTTTATTTTGCTATATGTGCTATTTCTATTTGCTAGTCATAGTACATTATCAGATTTAAATAAAGGCATCTACTGCCAACATTGAAATCAATAGCTTGCTTTATCACTAATGAATATCTGACTTTTTCTTTAATATTGAGAAACATTTTATTTGAGAGAAAGGGGCTTCCTAAATATTTTTAAATACCACGGAAAGATTATTTATTTTTTACAACCTACTGTAGAAATAACACATCTCGTTATAAATATAGATTCAGTTCCACTTTCAAGTGAAAAGATTGTCTCCTATCAGAAACACTTCCCAAATGTTCAGAATATGCTTTGACAGTTTGACTTTGCATATCAGAAGAATAGAACTGCAAGCAGCATTGAGATCTGAGGACTAAAATTAGGGACTTTTTTCCAAATTAGTGTCTCGTAAAATTTGCCAAATGTTAGACACAAACTGTCTGCAAGATGCATTCAGTCTTGAGAAACTTCTGAATATTCAAGAAGTTTTTCTTGGGAAATAAGAAAGATATGGGATTAGTTGGTTGAAGAAGACAGTTTTTTCTCTATTCAGCTAACTGCACACAAAATTTTACATGAAGCAAATTAGGAATCTTCTGTTATCAGTTTGACTCCTCCGACATTACATGAACCACTGTTAAGTTTGCCCAATGCTGAATTTCTTGCCAAGTTCAAATTAAAGTATATAAGATCAAGGATCTTCCTCTTACATGAGATTATGTAAGAGCCTGTAGTTCTACTATCTAGATTCTTCTGTATTTCTAACCAAGATCTTCCTATCAGGCAGAGTGCACAAAATGTGAAGGAGATACATGGTATTACATTCACTGCCTATTCAGCACATTTGAGTGATGATCAGTCATATGATCAGTCCCAACCAACTAAATCTTTCTCTTTTACACCCCTGCTTTATTGAAACATTATTATTGACATGTAACATATTAAATTTAGGTATACAATGTGATCATTTGGTACACATATATACTACAAAATATGGACCACAATAAGGTTATTTAACACTTCCATCCTTTCATATGATTACCATTTTATTTTGTGGTGTCAACTTTTAAAATCTACTCTCCCAACAAGTTTCAAGTATATAATACAATATTGTTTATTATACTCCCCATATTGTATATTAGATTCCCAAAATGTATTCATCTTCTATCTGGGAGTTTGTATCCTTTGACCAACATTTCTCTGTTTCCCTCACCCCCAGTCCCTGGCAACCACCATTCTACTCTCTATTTCCAGGAGTTCAGCTTTTCCAGATCCCACATATAAGTGAAAACATAAGTATTTGTCTTTCTCTATCTTACTTACTTCACTTTGTATTATGCCCTCAAGGTCCACCCATGTTGTCTCAAAAGACAGGATCTCCTTTTTTATGGCTAAATAATATTCCATTACCTATACATACCACATTTTCTTATCTCTTCATCTGTTGATGGACACTTAGGTTGTTTCCATATCTTGGCTATTGTGAATAATACTGCAGTGAATGGGGGGTACAGTTATCTATCTCTGCAAGACAGTGTTTTGATTTCCTTCAAATATATACCAAGAACTGGTATAGCTAGATCATATGTAGTTCTATTTTTAATTTTTTGAAGAAACTCCATAACTGTTTTCCATAATGGCTGCACAAATTCACATTTCTACCAACAGTGCACCAGAGTTCTCTTTTCTCAACAGCCTTGTTAAGACTTGTTGTTACTTGACTTTTTGATAATAGCTATTCTAACAGTTGTGAGATGATAGGTCATTGTGATTTCAATTTGAATTTCTCTGATGATTAGTGACATTGAACATCTTTTCATGTATCAGTTGGCAATGAATTATGTCTTCTTTGGAAAATTATCTATTCAGATCCTTTGCCCAATTTTTTAATCAGATTGGGTTATTTGGGTTTTTGTTTTTGCTTTGGATTTTCTGGCTTGTTTGTTTTTTGCTATTGAGATTTATGAATTCTTTGTGTATTTTGGATATCAACTTATCAGATAGATGGCTTGCAAATATTTTCTCACATTTTGTAGGTTGCCTTATTTTATGGATTATTTATTTTAATAAAAGCAGGAGCATTTTAATTTGATATAGTCTTATTTAGTTTTACTTTCCTTGCTTGCACTGCTGATGTCAAATCCAAAAAGTCCTTGCTAAGACCAATGTCAAGTAGGTTATTCCCTGGTTTTCTTCTAGGATTTTTCACATTTAAGTCTTTAATCTATTTCAAGTTAATTTTTGTGAGTGGTATAAGATGGGAGGGGTCAATTTAATTATTCTGCATGTGGTTATCCAGTTTTCCCAACATCAGTTATTGAAGAGACTATCCCTCCCTCACTGAGTCTTCTTGGCTCCCTTGTTAAATATTAGTATCTGTACAGGTAAGAGTTTATTTCTGGGCTCTCCATTCAGTTCTACTGGTCTATGTGTCTATGTTTATGCCATGCTTAGGATTTTTTTTTCTATCTCCATAAAAATGTCATTGAAATTTTTATTATTATTATTATTTGCCCCAGGGGTCTGTGAATCATCAGGCTTACACCTTTCACAGCACCCACCATAGCACAAACCCTCCCCAATATCCATAACCCATCCACTCTACCCCTACCCTCCCACCCCCCAGTAACCCTCAGTTTGTTTCATGAGATTCGGAGTCTCTTATGGTTTGTCTCCTTCCCCAAAATTTCATTGGAATTTTAATAGGGATTACATTAAGTCTGTAGACTACTTTGGAGTAGTATGGACATTTTAACAATATTAAGTTCTGATTCATGAAAGTGGAATGTCTTTTCATTTATATGTATCTGCTTCAATTTCTTTCCTCCATATCTTGTAACTTTCAGGGTACAGATCTTTTACCTCCTGGTTTAAATTTATGCCTAAGTGTGTTATTTTTTAATGCTCTTGTACATGAGAATGTTTTCAGATAGTTCCTTGTTAGTGTACAGAAATGCAACTGATTTGGGGATTTTAATTTTGTACCCTGCAACTTTACTGAATTTGTTGATTAGTTCTAATAGATTTTGGTGCAGTCTTTAGGTTCTTTCTATAAAAAAATTATATCATTTGCAAATACAGTTTTACTTCTTCCTTTCTGATTTGGATGCCTTATTTCCTTTTTCTTGCTTGACTGCTCTACCTAGGATTTCCAGCAGTATTAAATAGGAGTGTTGAGAGTAGGCACCCCTGTCATGTTCCTGATCTTAGTGAGAAAGCTTTCAAACTTTCACTGTTGAGTATGTTGTTTGTTATGGCTTTCCTATATATAGCTTTTATTATGTTGATGGACATTTCTTTTATATACAATATGCTAGGGGTTTTTATCTTGAATGGATGTTGAGTTTCTCCAACTGCATTTACTACATCTATTGAGCTGATCATAGGATTTTTATCTTTCATTCTATTAGTGTGGTATGTCACATTTACTAATTTGCGTAAGTTGACTCATTCTTGAATCTCAGGGATAAATCCTCCTTGATCATGGAGTGTGATCCTTTTAATGTACTGCTGAATTTTGCTTACTAGTGTTTGGTGGAGAACTTTTGCATTTATATTCACCATGGATACTGGCCTGTAATTTTCTTTTCTTACAGGGTTTTTATCTGTCTTCGGTATCAAGGTAATGCTGGCCTCAAAATATGAGTTTGGGAGTATTCCTTCCTCTTTGTTTTTTGGGGGGTTTTTTTGGAAGAATTCAGATGAATTGGCATTATCATTCTTTAAATATTTAGTAGAATTAAACTTGAAAACTTTGGTCCTGGGCTTTTCTTGATTGGAAGGTTTTTGATTACTGATTCAACCTCTTCACTCATTATTAGTCTGTTCAAATTTTCTATTTCTTTATGATTCAGTCTTGGTAGGTTGAATGTTTCTAGGAATTATCCATTTTTTCTACGTTATCAAATTTGTATATAATTGTCCATAGTGGTCTCTTATGATCCTTTATATTTCTGTGCTCTTGGTTGTAAAGTTTCCTCTTCATTTCTCATTTTATTTATTTACATCATTTTTTTTGTTAGTTAAGAATTTATCAATTTTATCTTTTCTAAAAATCAGCTCTTATCTTTATTGATCTTTCTGTTGTTTTTTTGATCTCTATTTCAATTACTTCTGGTCTGATCTCTGTTATTTCTTTCCTTCTGCTAACTCTGGACGTAGTTTGTTCTTCTTTTCTATCTCCTTGAGGTGTAAAGTTCGATTGTTTATTTGTGATCTCTCTTCTTTCTTAATGTAGGCATTTATCACTATAAATTTCCTCTTCTCACTCTGTCTGAAATAAATAAATAAAATCTTAAAAAAATAAACTTCCTCTTATACCTGCTTATCCTGCATGCCATGAGTTTTGATACATTGTGTTTCCATTTTTGTTGGTTTCAAGATAATTTTTCTCTCTTTTGATTTCTTCTTTGACCTATTGATTGTTTAGGAATGTGTTGTTTCATTTCCATTTATTTATGAATGTTCCAGTTTTCCTCATGTTACTGATTTCTAGTTCAATACCATTGTATTCAGAAAATATACTTAGTATGATTTCAATCTTCTTACATTTGCTGAGGCTTGTTTTGTGACTTAACATATAATCTATCCTGCAGAATATTCCCTATACCCTTGAGAAGAATGTGTATTCTGCAGCTGTTGGGTGGAATATTATGCATATGACTGTTAGGTCCATTTGGTCCAAGGTATAATTCAAGTTTAGTGTTTCCTTATTGATTTTCTGTGTGGATATAATATCCATTAAAGTCCCCTAGTATTTTTGCATTGTTGTCTATATCTCCCTTCAAATCTGTTAGTACTTCTTAATATATTTAGGTACTCCAATGTTGGGTGCATATATATTTATAATTGTTGTATATTCTTTTGATGGGTTGATTTCTTTATCATTATATAAGGATTTCTTTGTCTTGTTAATGTTTTGTTTTGTTTTTTAAAGATTTTATTTATTTATTTGACAGAGAGAGAGAGAGAGAGAGAGAGAGAGAACAAGCAGGGGGAGTGGCAGAGGGAGAGGAAGAAGCAGGCTCCCAGCTGAGCAGGGAGCCCAATGTTGGGCTTGATTCTAGGTCCCTGAGATCATGACCTGAGCAGAAGGCAGATGCTTAACCAACTGAGCCACCCAGGCACCCTCTTGTTAATATTTTGACTTTAAGTTTATTTCATCTGATATAAATATAGCTGCTCCTGCTCTCTTTTTTTTCCTCCACTTTCACAGAATATCTTTTTCCATTCTTTGTCTTTGAGTCTAGGTATGTCCTTAAAGCTAAAGTGAGTCTCTTATAGGCAGCATATAATTGGGTTTTGTTTTTAATCCATTTAGCCACTCTATGCCTTTTGACTGGAGAATTTAGTCCATTTACATGTGAAGTAATTATTGACAGTTATGGACTTACTATTGCATTTTGTTTATTGTTTTCTGGCTGTGTTGTAATTCCTTTGTTCCTTTGTTCCTCTTGCTCTCTTCCTTTATGATCTGATGACTCTCCATGCTTAGATTCCTTTCTCTTTATCTTTCTCATATCTACTGTAGGTTTTTGCTTCATGGTTACCATGAGGCTTACATAAAATACTTGATCTATTTTATACTGATAACAACTTAACTTTGCATACAAAAACTTACCCTTTTATCCTTCCCCGTAACTTATGTTTTTTTATGTCATAACTTCCCTCTCTTTATATGTTGTGTCCATTAACAAATTATTATAGCTATACTTATTTTTAAATACTCTTCTCCTTTAAAATTTTATACTAGAGTTTGATTATGAATACACAACATTACAGTATTATAATTTTTTTGAGTCCATCCATTGAGCTTTTTATTTCAGTCATTGTATTTTTCAGTTCTAAAACTTAAATCTGGTTCTTCTTTACATCTTTTATTTCTTTGCTGAGATTTCCTAGTCTTTCATTTGTTTAAGTGTGTCCATAATTGCTCACTGAAGTATTTTTATAACAACTGCTTTAAAATCCTAGGTGAAAAATTCCAACCTCTGTATCACCTTGGTGTTAACATTTGTTGATTATCTTTTCTCACTCAAAGAGAGATTTACCTTGTTATTGGTATAAGTGATTTAAAAAAAAAATCTTACCTTGGACATTTTGGTTATTGTTTTCATACTCTGGATTTTATATACATTTTTGATTAAAGGAGACCCCCCCTATGCCTGGAGTGAAAGAAGGGCTCTGCCCTCCATATTGGGATATTTTTAATCTGATAACATACTTGTCTTACCAGCATGTTATATATTTTCATGTTTTCTTATCACTCGTTAGCATTTTTAATTTTCTATTTGATGAAGTTTCAGCATTTCTTATAAAGCAGGTCTTGTGATGATGAACTTCCTCAGCTTTTATTTATTCGTCAAAGTCCTTATCTCTCCACTCCTGAATGACAACTTTTCTGAGTAAAGTTTTTTGATTGGCAGTTTTTTTCTTTTAGGACTTTCAGTATATCATCCTATTTTTTCCTGGCCTGTAAGTTTCTGCTGAGCTGTCTGCTGATAGTTTTACAGGGTTTTACTTACATATGAGAAATTTTATTTCACTTGCTACTTTCTAAATTTTCTTTTTGTCTCTGATTTTAGACAGTTTTATTATAATGTATCCCCAAAGATCTTCTTTGGGGATTAAAATATGAGAATGATAGATTAGCTTCTTGAACTTATCTAGAAGTATCTAAAATTTCTCCCTAGTTTTGGGAAATTTTCAGCCATTATTTCTTTAAATAAGCTTTCTGCTCTTCTCTCTGTCTCCTCTCCTTCTGGGACTTCAATAATATATAGATTGTTTATTTTAATTTCAATGGTATGGCATAATTCACATAGGCTTTTTCATTCTCTTTCTCTTTGCTTCTCTGATTGTATAATTTCAAATGGCCTGTCTTTCAGTTATCTATTTTTTTCTTCCACTTGGTCAAGTCTATTGTTGAAGATTTCTACTAAATTCTTCAGTTCAGTCACTGTAGTCTTCAAGTCTAGGATTTCTGCTTGATTGTTTTAATGGTTTCTTTTTTGTTGTTGAACATTTGTTTTGGCATTGTTATCTTAATTTCACTTAGTTTTGTGTTTTCTTGTAGTTCATTGAGTTTCTTTGAGAGGATTATTATAAATTCTTTGTTACACAGTTTAGAGACCTTCATTTCTTTGGGGTCAGTCTTGGAATTTTCTTAGTCTTCTTTTATGGTATCATGTTTCCTGGATTATTCATGATCTTTGTGGCCTTACATTTGCATGTACACATTTGTGGATGTAAGCTCCTCTTCCAGTCTTTATGAACTCTTTCACAAAGAAAGCTCTGCACCAGTTAGCTTATCCAGAGATTCTGGGAGGGCAGTCTGCGATGTCCACAGGTATGCTTACGATGGAGTTCTCAGGCAGCCTTCTGCTGGGGTGGGTAAAAAGCCTGGGATAGCAGTAGTCATACTGGTGTTGGACTCCACCAGAATCCTGCGTTCACAAGCACCCCACTGGAGCCAGCATTAATGGGCACTGATTGGGATCCTGAGGCCATATGAACCACCCAGAATCAGAAGAGAGGCACAGTGCTGGGGTGAACTAGGAACGTGGGCTACAGGGTTTTGCAGGTACCTGGTGCCATGGGAATCAGCTGGTAGTGAGGTAGACTGAGAACCTGCGGTCACTGGATCTTCCTGGGTCTGTAGGAGCTGGAAGATACTGGAGTGGATTTGGAGGTGGTGTTCACAAGAGTCCTCTAGGAGCCTAGGAAGGTGTCTGGAGCTGTGGAAGCCACCTGTGGATTACTAAGCTGTCCAGGTTATTGGCACTGGCCAGTGCCCATGCAGGCCGGGAACCTGGATTCACAGGAGCCCTCTGAGAGCCCAGAACCAAAGAAGCCACCGGGTGCCATGGCAGGTGCGTGGGATTGTTGGAGCCAGAAGTTCTGGGGGTGAGCCAAGAGCCTATATTCATAGGGCCTCCCTCTCCAAGAACCTGGTACTAACAGTGGGGCCTGGGGCCATGGGAAACACCTGGGTTTGCTGGAGCTGGCAGGTGGCAGACTGAGACGTAGGTCTGAGTTCCCAGGAGCTGCCACAGGAGCCAGAGGCAACAGAATGACTCTAGGGCCCAGATTTCTAGGGGCCTGCCAGAAGCCTGGTGCCAGAAACACCACCTGGTACTTCTGGAGCTCACAGGCACAGGTTGAGCCTGGGGCCTGAGTTCAGGGGACCTGCTAGGGCTGCAGGATCTCCCTGGGGCTGCTGGAGTTGACAGGTTCAGGTGAGATAAAGGACTGGTGCCAAGGATGCCATCTGGGGCCACTGGAGCTGCCTGCAGCCAAAAGAGCCAGTGGACACCAGTGGTGTTCCTGGAGGCAGCAAGAACAAGGATAAGCAGGAGCCTGGGTTCATGAGAGCCCACAGGGAGTCATCTAGGGATGTAGGAACTGGCCTGGTGCTAGGGCTGGCTGGATTTGGAGTCTATCATGAAACCTGGCACATTTTACTGTCCTCTATAGGAAAGCTGTCTCTCTCTCTGCTCAGGCTGGGGTAATGGGAGTAGTGTGAATCTATTTTTTCTACCCTTCTTAACCTGTCTTTTCCTATTTCTGTGCTTCACCCAGATGCTGTAATCCTTCACTTGGAATCCTTGGCTCTTGTGAGATATTTTTATGCACAGATACTTGTTCAAACTGATGTTTCTGTTGGAGGATGGGGGGGGGTTGAGGGGTAGAAATTCCTATGCCACCATTTTGCTGATGCCACTTCAACCAACTAAATCTTTCAATATACAGTCCTACTAATAAAATAAGGCTGTAGAGTAGATGCTTTTTTGTTTCTTTCCCCAAAAGTAAAGCTAATTCAAATCTCAGCTTTGCTTCATATTGGCTGCTGGTCTTTGGATACCAGTATGGTCTGTGTCTCAATTTCATTATGTGCAAAATAGGTGTCTGAATAGATGACCTTGGGTTCCCCTGATCTCCACAGATCTCACAACCACAGCACAGTCTGTATTATTTGGCAAGAGCTTTGCTTTCTATTTATAGAGAAAGTAAAGAGCTATATTAGAGAATTACAGTGTAGACTGGAAGGAAGAGTTTGAGGTCAACCAAAGAGGGTGTGTGATTTAGACTGGAGGCCACAGAGGAGATAAGAGACATAAGTTACAATTTTCCTTATAGATTAACATAACCTTGTGATCTTTCTCTGTAATGTGGGATTTCATGTTAAAGAGCTTTTAAATCTGACTTCTGTCATGGAGACTAGAGGAAACAAAGCTAAAATAAATTTTTGTAAGAATAGGCATAGGGGCAATAGACAAATAAAGAGGCAAGAAATGCCCAAACAAGAAATTTAAAAATTCTTTTGTCAGATCACTATGTTGTACACCTGAAATTAATGTGGGATTGTGTGTCAATTACCCTTCAACTAGGGGCACCTGGGTGGCTCAGTCAGTTAAGCGTCTGCCTTCGGCTAAGGTCATGATCCTAGGGTCCTGGGATTGAGCCCCACGTCGGACTCCCTGCTAAGCAGGGAAGGTCTTCTTCTCCTCTCCCTCTTGCTGTCTCAAATAGATATAATATATATGTATGTATATACATATATATTATACATATTTCAACTAAAACTTTTTTAATTTAATTTTTCTTCATTTTTAATTTCCCTTCAAATAAAAATTCCAATACAATTACAGTATGTATAGACTGAAAGGTTTCCTAAAGCTTGAAACAAAATGCCACTAAATTCTTTTTCCTAATCTTTTGTTAATTAAAGTAGATGATTTCTGTCACAAAAACAATGCTTCTTCCTTCCATACCCCAGCACTGCAGGTAAACTAACCAGTCCTAAAAATGTAACTTCATGAATAGGAGATACTTAGTTTGTATCTCTAGAATAACAGTGTAGCTAATAAGGAATTATACCTTTGAGGATCCTTCATATGGGGATCCTGAGTCCATAACGTAAGTTTTAAATCAAGAATAGATAATAAATGATTTGTGGTGACAATCCTAAGGCATCTTTGCAGATTCACTGTTGCTTTCAAATTGGGAGTCTGTTTTAATCCTCAGTAAATTGAAAATGATTCCTTTTGCTTCACAGCCTCTGGATCAGATATGAGAAGAATTGTAAAAGCTGGTGGACCCTAAGATAGTGCAGTTTGTTAAATAAATCGTTCACATGTACATTCAGAATAGTATCAACTGAGAGTTACCTGATGGCTAAAATGATGGCATCTGTTTTGATTGTTCTGCACCCTCAAAAGTGAACTCATTAGCTCTCTTGATGGAATAAATGGTAAATAAATAAAAGATGAGATACTCCATTTACAATATGCCTGCAATGGGTGAGTTGCTATGTAAATGCTTTGTCTACATTGCCATTTAAGTCTTAAGTTACCTTTTAAGGTAGAATTATTCTATTTACACGGAAGTAAATTTGTCCAAGATCACATCGGAAATAAGTGGAGCAGGGTTGAGACATGAGATCAGGTTTCTCTGGTGCAGTCATCACTCTTAGCTTTTGCTGGAAGACCACATGGGGTCTAATTTCTAGAAATAAAAGCTTATCCATCTTACTACTCAATTATCTTCAGGTGAACTAGTAACTACCCTCTGCCTTTTCTTGGCCTAAAAAGGGTACAAATAGTTTCTTCCTCTTTCATAGGCATGCTCTAATGCTCAGTTAATTAATGTTTCTGAGTTGCTTTGAAGCCTTCTTTAAGTATTAAGGGAAATTATATCTTTTTATAAATACAATAGGTATTTTGAGGGTCCTTTTTGCTTTCAGGAAGAGGATGTTAACTATTTAAAATTGAAGTTCAAGTCCACTTACAACTCAATATGCTATTCTTAGATGTGTGTCCACGGAGTTCAGCATCACTTGGATCCAGAATTTTATCTGAAAATAAGTAGTGAACTGAGTACTTTACAAAATGCTATGAAAACTCAAAATATAACCATAAATTTTGGCAACCAACTATTTTCTCAGCGTTAGTGTGATCACAGATGCTCATTAATGCACTCAAGGATGTGCTTATGGGTTTTCTTGATTTAAACTCTTATTTTCACTGGACTTTGAGCATGTTAATGTTACATGAAAGCTTACAGAATAATACTAACTATTCCATAACTTTGTTAATCTGAACATCTCAGTGCATGTAATCTAATTCTTAACAAAAATCCATTTATTAAATTATTAACTCATAAGGGAAAATATATTTGAAAATGTGGCCACTCTAAGCCAGGGTATTGCTCACAATGGGCTATTTTATGCCATCATTATAAATTAAGCCCTAATTCCTAATAGAGTAACAAAAACAAAGGTTGATTTCCTGCTCACACTACCCATTCATTGCAGTTTGGTGGGGGACTTGATTCCACATTGTCAGGCAGGGACTCAGAGATTCCACCACCGTGTAGCTTCACCATCAAAAACCCAGTAATCTTAGTTACTGTGGCATGGTCAAGAGCAGCTGGAAAGTCTTGAACCTCTCTGTTTTTTCACCGCTTCATCCCTGGAAGTCACACAGGTCACCCAACTAACATTTCCTTGGCCAGAACTAATCACAAGGTTCTGCCTAAACTGCAAGGACACCAGGAAATATAGGGAAGTAAGTGGAATGCTTTGTGAAGTTTATTGTTGTTACCACGAACAGGAATAATTTAAGCCTCAGTTGTGTGTAACTAGTTACCTTTTAAGAACCCAATAAAACATTTGTTCTTGAGAGTCACTGCTAGCAGCACAGGTCATTTTTAAACACGCTTACTAAATTCACTTGTGAATAGCATGTTATTTAAGACACTCTAAACGCCATAATCTTTGTGGTTTTCCTATGACACAGGTTGTAATAATTCACCTTACAACATGAAATATTAGGACTTTTAGAGAGCAGCTAAAACTCCTAATGCAACCAAGCTAGTAAGTGATGAAGTCGTGATTTTTTAAATGGGCCTTTCTGAATATGAGATACTTTATTTTTAAAATGGGTTTCCTTCATATCACAACAAACTTAGATCTGTGCAGGTTTGAAGAAAGTCAGCATAGATATTTTCCTTTCCAAGCACCAGTTCCTTCCCGAATTAAAATAACTAGTGGATCTTAGTCACAACATTATAATAACTGCTACTTTTTCAAACTCTGAAAGGAGAATATCCAACTATCGTGATTCTAGAAACATATAACATCACATATAAAAAACTGAGTTTTAGTCAGAAGACGATGTCAAGTAATGGTCCTTACATCAAACTAGGTCATTATAACATCATTATAATGACAAAGGTCATTAGAAATTACAAAGACTTCTTTTATATAAGCCCATGTTTCTTTTGGTGTATAGTATTTTTACTTTCCCAAAACCTGTATCTGAAAACTCTGATGATGTCTAATCATTTTCAAAGTCCCTTACATAGAAATACCAAGGAGATGGTATATTGCTTTAAACTCATCCACTCTAGCTACAATTTGGGAAAAGAAAATGCAGTCATATGCCATGTTTGAGGTGTGTTAAATTCACACAAACTCAGAGCTTTTACTGTAATAAAAGAAAATATTTATCATTTTAATTTTGACAGGCTTATTCCCCAAAATATTATATTCTATTTACTTCCAGTAATTTCTTAAAGACTAAATTGTGTCTTAAAATGATTGTTAGGGGCCACCTTGGTGCCTCAGTTGGCTAAGCATTTGACTCTTAATATCAGTTCAGGTCATGATCTCAGGATGGTAAGTTCAGGCCTCATGTGGGGCTCTGAGCTAAGGATGGAACCTGCTTGGGATTCTCTCTCTCTCTCTCTCTGTCCCTCCCACTCCCATTCATTCTTGCACACACACTCTCTCTAAAAATATAAAAATTTTTAATTAAAAAAAGTAAAATAAAATGATTATTAAGAGCAGGCTTTATAATGACATGTATATCTCTTCAAAACACTAATACAAAGAACTGCCAAGAAATCGGTATTTTAAATATATTTTGAGTTAGTTATTTCTCCTTGAAACATGATTAGAAATGTCAGTTTCTCATAAGTAGAAATGTCAGTTAATCCCTATTTTGTTTACTTGGTTCACAAATCAGATTGTTTCCAAAGCTCTACAAGACAGATATTCAAAGTCTAACATGTTAATATTCCACTTATCTAGAGACCAACTCCCTAGTAACCTCAAATATCCAAAACCCAGAAAAACAGAAAGATCCCAGGCCAGCTAAACTATAAAACACAAACATACTCATTTACTTAAGGAGAATCTCATCTGGAACACACTCAGTGCCCCTTGTACTGTACTCAAAAACTGATTTACCAACTCAATGAGATGGAGGCAAGTACTTTTAAAAAGAAAGAAGGAAGGGGTACCTGGGTGGCTCAGTCAGTTAAGCATCTGCCTTTGGCACAGGTCATGATCCCAGAACCCTGGGATCCACATCGGGCTCTTCGTTTAACGTTTAGGGAGCATACTTCTCCCTCTCCCTCTGCCTGCCACTCCCCCTGCTTGTGCTCTCTCTCTTTCTCTGTCAAATAAATAAATAGAATCTTAAAAAGGGGAGGGGGGAGAAGGAGATTATAGGGAGGCAGGGAGGTGCTACTTCTTTTTTCTCTCTTTTATTGCTACTCATGTAATTGTAGTCAGAGTCCAAGTCAAAGGGATAAAGTGCA
The DNA here is from genome assembly GCA_002007465.1 of Ailurus styani. Classification (NCBI taxonomy): domain Eukaryota; kingdom Metazoa; phylum Chordata; class Mammalia; order Carnivora; family Ailuridae; genus Ailurus; species Ailurus styani. Next base: position 3,588,555 of record LNAC01000071.1, on the reverse strand, counting down.
ATTGTTGCCAGATGTTGCTATCATGGCAGGATGCCTTGGTACCCGTGCAGTGCCAGAGAAGGGGGTAGAGATGAATAACATGGAGTGGGCACTCAGGTGGGCACTGGGGCTTACAGGATGCTTTCGGCCGAAGAAGGGAAGTAGGCATGAGAGGGCTGAAACAGAGAGCGCAGAGTAAACAACTGAAGTCAACCCACCCAAATTCACAATTTTTTTTCCTTAGGATGCATCTGTGTGACAGAGAACAAAACCTACTAGAGTTCCACATTCATAGCCAAGTTCACAAAAGAGCCTTTTATGCCCTTTTCATGATTTTCTAAGTCAAGGCAGAAGTACCCAACATCCTGACCTTAAACTGAAGGAAGGGCATGCAAACATTGTACTTATCTTTTCCTTTCTTCATTTCTACACAAATACTGTCAACACAAGGTCCTGTCCATTAAGATAAGCCAGTAATCAGACTTTGGCTTTTTCTCTTTAAAAAAAAAAGGTATTTTTGAAGATGGGGAAATATTATATTAGGAAGTTGACACAAGAAAAAAAAATGAGACTTTAAGTTTCTTTCTAAGTCAAAAACAATTATTTGGTATTAAAAAACTATAGCTTTTAAAACTACAGCTTTTATTAATGAGATGTTAGTATGAATTATTCTGAATTCAATAGAATAAAGTATTCTGAGCATTAAAAATATGTCATACACATGATATATATTTATATGATATAAATCTGTCATCTATATGCATATATATACATATAAATACACACACATATATAAAAACCCATATATATATATGTATGTGTATATATATATATATATATATATATATATATCCCTGCATTTTTTGTATTGGTGGAATGGGATCAATCCTTCTGTTGATCTATTGTGCTAATGTCTTCACTCTCTTATCATTTCTTTAGATTAGATTTTCAGTGATCATTTACTGTAACAGGTTACGACCAACTAGTGCTTTGTGTTTTGATTTAGTTTTAGTTACAATAAACTTGGTGTCCATTGTGTTTCAACTCTGGGCCAAGAAATTGTCCTCTTTTGTTAATTTAACCCTCAACTGCCTTGTCCCATTAAGAATTGTAATTTCTATTTTAATCTCACTATACATTATACTCTCATGATAAATCAAAGTCAAAATTCAAAGAACTGCTTGAATAATAAGTTTAAATTTTTACCTCATTTTATGACCTCCATTTCCACCATTTATCCCATGTTTTTCACTGCCTTTACATGTTTGTTTTCATTGCCTTCAAAGTTTCCTTCCACACCAGAGAACATTTATTACCCGTAACTGTGTCCAGTCCTATTTCTTGGCAGGGATCTAAAAAGGAAGAAGAAGAATGAGGAAGAGATTGTTCATTTTGAGAAATGAGCATCTACTTTTCCCACACAAAATTATACCCATTAATTTACCAAACATTTATTGAGAACTTCCAGGGCCCCAGATACTTGCTGAGGGTTACAGAAACAAGGTCTAAAAAAAATTTCTTCTCTTCAAGTACCTCACAGCATAGTAAGGGAACTTAAACTTCTAAATTGAGTCAGAGGTACATTAATTCATTATATATTTAACAATCTGTTCTATCAGAAAATATTATTCTAACCTGGAAAAGACAAAAGAAATTATTAGGTGTTCTTCCAGTGAAACACTGAGCTGACTTTACTATCTGGGCTATTTTACAACTCTATAAGGGCAGAGGTTAAGTTATAGATTTTGTCCAGCAGAGATGCAAATAATTTCTGTCTGGTGGTAATAACTCTACAAGTTTATTTCTCCTTGAGACATTAACTAGTTGCATAATCTACATACCCTGTCTTAACATTCCTTTATTAAATCACACATATATCTACAACAGTGGTAAGCTGGAGCCAGTGCAGACTGGTTCATGAGAACCAATTGTTAAGTTTTTAGGAATTTTGAAAGCTCATTGATTGCACATTGGTAGTTTAAAATTAGTCATGGTGAGAGAGTACTTGTACTACAAAAACTAGAAGACACTACAGATCAGGGCTTTTGCTTGTTCATTTCCTGGAAAACTAGCTGAAGAAGTTTTAATGTGTTATTGGTTTCCTCATTAATCGATGAGTTAAATAAAATTAATGATTTAAATAAAATGCTTGACATATGTTGATTTTATGTCTTTATAAAAGCCATGGTTTCTAGCCTTTTGAAAAATATCTTTTAAGATTTGGTGTCAGTTGCCTTTCTCGGGGATTATTTAGCCATCATTCCATTATGTAAATGAAGAACTTGATTTTCAGAGTCACTGGAACAAATCCACACAGATAGTTCAATGTGGCCTGTTTTAGGACAACAATCTAAAAGGCAACAACTGCAACAATTCATCTCAAGCAAAGGGAAAGAACAGGTAAAATACTATACAATTCTCATACTTGATAAGTACTTGAATGTCCTAAATTCACCAACTTGACTACACAGTAAGTCTCATTTCCTTTTAACGTATGGGTTGTTTGGTAGGAAATTACCAATTTCAATGTGTTCCAGATATTTCTGAGCATTCTACTTACTAGTTCAATTGAGATTCTGAAGATGTAAATTCAAATCTTCACTTCTCAGAAAAGAGATAACTACTTAAATTTTAAAGAGCTGTGTTGGTCTCTTATATGAAGTTTCAAAAGCACTGTCAGTCCAGGCTTAGCCACGATGATTCACTTTTCATTTTTACAGAGCAGTTTAAAAAATATCACTTTGAAGAACAAAAAAAAATTTGTGGGATAATCAGATATAGGCATTATTATCCTCACTTTACATATAAAACACACATGCCCCCCCCCCACACACACACACAGGTCCAGACCTTCTCCTGGGAAACTTCCCACACTCTACTGGGCAGTTCCAAAGTGAATTGGCTGTGGCAGTCTCCACAAAGTGTAGAAAATAGATTACAGACCACTTCAAATTAATAGAAAAGTTTTATAGCACAAAGTTAAAAAGTATGCAAACAGTATACATACAAGCATCATAATCAAAGGACCAAGAGTGAAGCTAGAGTTAGGTCCTTAAATTGCTTTATTTTCCATGCAAATTCAGCTAACAACCCATAATGGCCAAATTTGGCAAGCAGAGAAAACACTGGGTGATTCAAGATGTTTAAGGTCGTGTGTTTGGATTTTTAATTTGCAGATTTGCCATCAAGCAAGTTCTTGGCTCTTGACAGAAGTAGCAATGTTCTTCAGCCATAGACTAAATTAGGTGCATGGATTTCTTTATAGTTTGGCCATTTGGCAGCAATTTTTTTTTCATTATGAGGTTTTGCTCTTGTTTTTACATCACCAGTTAAATTTTGTTTTAAGTCACTATTGTGTTTTTCACAGCTGGATGTTAATTGTGGCTTTTCAAATAACTGGAGCTGAGTCATTTCAAGGCTTTTCATTGAGTAAAAATGCTTTTGGTATCTAAGGTAATTTCAGGGAAGCTCTTTGATGAGGACTTTGCAGTCTAGGATTATATAAAGCTTTTGAGAAAAAAAAAGTCAGTGAAGGTAAGTTTGGCTAAAACCCTCTTTTTTTGTTTCTCTTTGCACATGGGAAAGACAGTTATAATAATGCCAACTTCACAGATAGCCCTGAATAAAATAATTGTCATTGGTGTAAATTTGTATGAATTTGAACATCAAATCAAAATAGAGAATAAATCATAAGAACTATTCTTTTTATTTTCTCATGAAAATGCACATTTGACTTCAATTTACATTATGATTGCTTAGATTTTGTCACTTTCTTGATTGACTTTGGGGAAGAAGTGAATGACATAGGAAATAAAACTCGGACCTGATTTTGTCTATCGAAAACAAAGGCCTCAAGGTAAGACTTCATTTGAGGATAACAATAAAAAATCCAAGGGGGCCTTTGTACTTTTGTCCACTTGGCTAGGTTGAGCTACATTTCCCAGAATTCCCTTCCTTAGGTTTCCAGTGAAGAGAGTCCATGAGACAGATTCTTGGGAGATTAAGAAGGAAGAGAAGCAGCAGCCATTTTGTAGCTCAAACACGTTGCTAAGTTGCCAACTCATCTCATTGGTGTAAAGTATAGCTGTACCCACAATTGTTCTATTTGCACCCCCCCCATTCTCATTCTGTTTCTCTGACTCCCGGGGCCACATGTGTGTGTTTAGTTCTGTAAGAAATGGCCTGACTTCTGCAAAATTCCCACATCACCACCAACACTAGAGGCAATGAGAATTGACATGGATTTCAGTCCTTTCTTGGGGAGTCTTAACTCATGCTTTTGAGCTTTCCTTTACTGTTGGTCTAGTCCACTTTACATTTATCTTCCCTTCCTTACTGTTTACTCTGAAGACACTAAACTGCAGCACCAGATGTCAAGAAAACAGCCTTGCATATACTGCTTAACCAGCCACATCAGGTCAAATCCTAAATATATATCCTAGTGTTTATGTTTCTCTGGTTGAGCCCTGAATGATACAGTGCTCCTTCAGAAATAGAGAGGCACTTAAACAGTAGAATAAATGCCAAGACAAGATTTTTAACATAATTGTCAAAAATACCAGAGGCATGGTCTACTAACAACAGTTGCCCATACCCCTAACCCCTAGTTGAATCCTACTCCCTCATCTCTCATGTTACAGACAACTTGAAAAAAACATACAACACCAGGTGCTCTGAGGGGAATACCAATAGATCCTAGGTGAAGTAAAGGGAGTCTAGAACTAGTTATCTGTTCTATACTTGGGGAAACAGAAGGTTTGGATAGAGTTGACCCTGTTAAATATGATAAGATGAAGAGAAATAGGATGATAACCATGTAAAAATTCAGGTGAAGAAAAATAGAGGAAAGAAGCTCAATTACATAAGACAGATATACAATCCAATATGGAGAAAAGGAGAAAATATTCCACAACATGTTTTTCTTATATAGAAAAATTTAAAAAGAAAATGAAATCAATGAAATAAAATGAGACACTGCACCAACAGAATGTGATGAATAATGCAGAGCTAAGTCAGTCAAATAAGGACAAAACACTATTCTACTATAAAACTAATATATAAACTAGAAGCAAGAAATGACATAGGAATGACTAAAACCTAACTAGAGGCATGTATGGAAGGTTCAAGATAGTCACCATTGGTAGAAGAAAATAACAGTAATACAGTTCAATTTAAGAAAGAAAACAGACATGATGTAATGGAAAACAATAGAACTTAAGAGCATTTAATGAATACGAAGTTGAGAAGGTCAAATAATAGCAGTAAAGAAAATGTACACAATGACATAATAGAATATGTTTTCCAAAAATAAAAGAAGGGCTAAATTTGGAGCTTAAAAGAGCATTTCTAGAAAATGCTGATATAAAATCATCAACACTGGAGCATATCTTGGTGAAGCTAGTGAACTTCTAGGATAAATAATTAATTCAGATGTACAGACAGAAATATCACAGTATCAACAAAGGTTTCGGAGAGGAGGCTGTCCAAAGGGAATCCCCCTGGCAGAAGATTTATTCAGAGCAACACTCATACCAGGAGACAGTAGAATAATACCTACAGAGTTCTGAGGGGAAGGAAAAGTTACCCAATATATTGCTGGGTTTCAAGTATGGCAAACAGATGACAAACAAAAGAAAACATATGACACATTAATGAATCTAGTACCCCTGGCCTCACATGACCTGGCCTTCATCTTCAGGCTACATGCTTAGTCTCTGGGATAAGGAAATATCTTTATGAGAGGCTAAAACACTCCATTTCAGTAATTTATTTACTTTCTGAATGGATTTGTGGATAAGAATTAATTCAGAACGCAAGACCCAAAGTCTGCTTTTCTAAGTAGAATTTTAGGATCTTGAAATAGTTAAAAAATCCCTCTATGCATTAGGATGGACTGACTTACTAGGAGAATTTATGTTCTTAAAATTTAATAAATCTAAGAATGTGGGTTTTAAAAAAGTCTTTTACGGGGTGCCTGGGAGGCTCAGTCATTAAGTGTCTGCCTTCGGCTCAGGTCATGATCCCAGGGTCCTGGGATCGAGCCCTGCATCAGGCTCCCTACTTGGCAGGAAGCCTGCTTCTCCCTCTCCCACTCCCCCTGCTTGTGTTCCCTCTCTCACTGTGTCTCTCTCTATCAAATAAATAAAACCTTTTTAAAAAAAATCTTTTACTCAGTATTTTTAATTGACTTCATTGTGAAGGCCTGTGACTATCTAGATAACCAAATCATCAGAACCATCAGGGTCCAGCTATTTTGTTTTTCAACCAAGAGGTCTTAGATACATGAAAACTGTTCAACCTCACTAGCAAAAAATAAATGCAATTTTGATGCACAGATTAGGAAGTTAAAAATAATAGTTTTCTTGAAGTAAGTCAGGAATTCTCAAATATTCTTGGAAATTTAATTCAGTATAGTATTTCTGGAAATCAATTTGAGAACTGAATTATCTCAAGATCTTTCTAAAAATAAGAATGATTTCCTCTGGTCTCTGCTTTACTTTTATAACATAAAGTTTAATGTAACTGTAAGTTAAATTATTAGTTTCAAATGTGGTACCCAATGGGTTCTGAGAAAACCCAAAATGCAGATTTTTCAAAGGAAATATCTAGGAACTTGTTGCATAACTCTAAAACTTCTTCAAACTATTAAGAAGATATAAACAGGTTAAAGAACTGATTAGTTGTAAGGATCTGTAAAGAGATTTTTGGAGAAAACTGATACCATGTATAAGTTCTTCACTGATTCCCCCCACACCCAGTCACACACGGGTTTAGGGATGGGTAGAGCTCTCCTTACTTCAAGTCTGGAGAATGGGGTGGTAACAGGACTCTACATGAGTTTGACAATTCTTTTAGAATTTGGGAAGGACAAGTGGACCAGCATCTTATTTTTGCCAAGCAAGAGAGTGAGAAGATGGACTGCCAAGCACAGCGCAGAATGAAAAGTAGGTTCTATTTCAGGTTTGCATGCTTCCAGGATGGATTTGAACAAAGCACGCACCAATGTTGACTGTGGACCGTATGTAGGCCAGCCTAGGAAGAGAGCCAGCCTGGAGCTATTTTGACTTCTTCCCAAGAAGACTACCTGGATGAGCTGTATAAGAAGACTACTGGATGAGTGTTCCAACTGAGAAGGTCTCCATGGAATAGACAATGGAAGAATCAAAAACTGAAGGTGAAGTATCTGTCAAAGAAATAAAATATATCAAGATCAATTGAGTTGTAGTTGGACAATCTTAGTAGGAAAGTTTTGAAAACTGCATGAGGCACATATGATAGAAAGGTCAGTTTTTCTGACACATCCATAAAGCCAAAAAAAATGTATTACAATAATACCAAACCAGAACTTTCTGTTTTCATACTCGCTGTACCAACCCAAATGTCCCTTAAGAATTACTGGCAACTTGGGAAGTAAATACAAGAAAGAAACTAGACATCCTAGTGCCTGAAACCAGGTAGTGATTCTCTACAGACTACAGTTGGGATCAGAGATGAGAGAAGTGTACGTTTGAACAAAACTGGATGTGTGATTAATGTATCATAATTTCTAATTCATAGCTATAATTTGCACAGGACCATCTATTACTCAAGAGAGACTAGAAAATCACAGGGCTGTTAAGAGTTTTTATCCAGTAAAAAGGGAAAACATTCCCCTGGAGTAAAAAAAATTTAAAGTGACAGTGGGAAATTAAAAATTATAAGCATTTTTGAACTTTTATTAAAGTACGACAAACAGAATATTACCCAAATCATAAGGCCCAGCTCAATAAATTTTTACAAAGTGATCACACCCTTATAATTGGCACCCATACCAAGATCCTTCACCAGCATCCTCAAAGCCCCTCATGCTACCTTTGAATCACCTGCCAAATGTAACCAGTAACTGAACTTGATACACTGTAAATTAGTTTTACCGATTTTTGAACTTCACGTAAGTAAAATCATACAATATGCACTATTTTGTGTCCAACTTCATTCACTGAACATTATGTTTATAAGATTCTTCCATATTGTTGCAAGTAGTTGCAGTTTTCTTCATTCTCGTTTCTATATAGTATTCTTCCACATCAAGGGATTGCATAATACAGCCCATGAGCCAAATCTGGCTTACCACCTGTGTTTGTATGACTTACAAGACAAAAATGTTTTTACATTTTTTAAAGATTTTATTTATTTATTTATTTGACACACAGAGAGAGAGAGAGAGAGAAAGAGAGAGCTCAAGCAGGGGGAGTGACAGGCAGAGGGAGAGGGAGAAGCAGGCTCCCTGCTGACCAGAAAGCCTGGTGTGGGGCCAGAGCCCAGGAGTAAAAATGGCCTGAGCCGAAGGCAGATGCTTAACCGATTGAGCCACCCAGGTGCCCCTGTGTTGACATTTTTTTAATAATTCAAAAAAATCAAAGAACACTATTTCAAGATATGTGGAAATTTTATGAAATGAAAATATTAGCACCAATTAATAAAGTGTTATTGGAATATCCCCATGGCTATTTTCCTGCTACAATGGCAGAGTTGTGGTGTTGCGACAGAGCCTGTATTGCCTACAAAAACTGAAATATTTACCCTCTGGCCCTTTATAGAAAGTTTGCCAAGCGCTGGTCTATGCAAGTGTACCACGATTTATTTATTTGACTATTGAGAAGCATCTGGGTAATTTCCACTTTGGAGATATGCAAACAGTGCTGCTATGAGCATGCTTCTGATTTCCTTTGTGAACATACGTGTGCCTTTCTGTTGCATGTATTGTACTTAGGGATGGAATTGTTGTGCTTTAAGGAGACACTGCCAAATAGTATTCCAAAAAATTGTACAAATTTATACTCCATCTGGCAGCATTTGGAAGTTCTGGCTTTTCCATGCCCTTTCCAAAACTTGGGAATATATCTTATTAATTTTAGGCATTCTGGTGAGATTTTACTAACACATTAAATTTTTTGTTTTCTTCAGTGAGGCTCCCAGAAATTTGATTTTTTTAAGGCAATTGCCAGTGGTATCATTTAAAATTTTTTATTTCCTGTGTGTTTATTGTTCATATATAGAAATACATATTTTTGTATATTGACTTTGTTCCCAGCGATCTTGCTAAATTCATTTACTAATTCTATTAGTTTGACTTCTGTCAGGTTTTCTGCCAATATTAGCTTCTTTTCTGCAAATAATGACAGCTTTATTCATTTCCAATCCTTGTGCACTGTTTCGTTCCCTCTTTCCTTCTTTTTTTTGTTTGATTCCATCTGCCAGTATCTTCAGTACAATGCTACATAGAATTGATAAGAATTGACAGATCTTTGTCTCATTACAATCTTAGAGAAAAACCTTTCAATATTGCATCAGTACGTTTAATTTTTCCTTTAAGATTTTCACAGACAGTCATTCTCAAATTAAGGAGATTTTCTTCTATTTATAGTTTATGAAGAGATGTGTGTCTGTGTGTGTGTGTTTTAATCATGAACCAATGCTGAGTTTCATTAAACACTTTTATGTATCTAGCACAATGTTCATATGGGTTTTTTTCTACTTTTCTCCTTTAATGTGATGAAGTACATTAGTTGAATATTAAATGATAAATTATCCTTACATCCCTGTAATATAGCCCACTTGGTTGTAATGTATTCTCTCTTTAATATATATTGCTGGATTGAACTTGCTAATTGCCAGGAACTGTAAAGGCTCTGAGAATTTACCTTACTAATCCTACTAATCTTCACATGTGAACCTGCCACAGTTTCATGGGTGCTGGTAAAAGATAAGAGATGACTGGGTCACAGAAAATGAACAGATATTTACTCATGGCAATAGTCATAGTATCATCATTCATGTCCGTGCCCTGAGCCCCATGGGGTTCCTACAGGGCAATTCAAAGAAGGTCAAACAACTCACAAAACCCGACACATGTAGTAGGTTCCATTACCAAAAAGGAGCTCTGAATTTAGAGAACCCAAATCTTTCATAACGGGAAGTAAGCAGGTTGCCCTTTGCTCTGAAAAGAGACACTATCTCTGTTTTCAAAGGCTGTTTGCTGTATGGCCTGTTTGCTGTCTTCCAGAAAAGACAGTCTTCTATTAGTCTTCTAGGGCTAGGGCTACCATAACAAAACACCACAGTTTGAGTGGCTTAAACAACAGAAAATTAAAAAAAAAATTATGTTCTCCTAGTTCTGCAGGCTAGAAATCTAAGAGCAAGGTGCCAGCAGGATTTGTGTCTGGTGAGACCCCTTTTTTGGCTTGGAGACAGCAGAGTCCTCACATGACCTTTATGATGTGTGTGCAGGAAAAGAGAGAAATCTCTGGCATCTCTTCCTCTTCTTGTAAGGACACCAGTTATATCAGATTAGAGTCCCACTCTTCTAACCTCATTTAATCTTTACTGTCTCCTTGAAGGCCTCATCTCCAAATACAGTCATATTGGGAGTTAGGGCTTCAACCCATGAATTTTGGAGGATACAATCGAGCCTACAACAGAGCCAAACAAGCCAAAAAACAAACAAACAAACAAAAAACAGATGGTGAGCTGGTGCTTCATGCATGAGATGTGCAGAAATGCAAGAAACCCATAGAGAATTATCTCCCAATACTATTCAGCCCTTGTTTCTCCATCTTCTTGGCTTCTGATGAGTTTTTCCATGAGTGTACCACCCTGATTAATCTGACTGACAGAGGCTGGACCAAATCTGCTCAATTTATCTAATTCAGTATTTAATTAAGGATACTCCTAACGGGACCTCAAACAGAATGAGGCCAGCCTTAAGTTTTCACCTCAGTCATGTTCCTCAGAGTCCCAGACCCAGCTAGGTAAACAAATTTCATAAACCATCAGGGTCTACATTAGATATCTAGATGACTTTCTCCTGAAATATCTGAACTAAACCTTTCCCTTGACCAGAAGCATTAATCCATGTACAACAGGATGCATTAGCTATTACACGGACTCTGCCTTGGCCTGCAAGGAGAAGGCCTAGGGCAATTCAATCATCCATAAAGCCCCTGGCTAAAGAGTTGAGGTTCTGGGGCTGAGGTTGTAGCATTAATTATTTTTTATAAAGTCAGACACAAATTTCACACCACTTATTTTAATTATTTGATTGTCATTATGGGATAACTGCCCAGAAGGATGCACATAAATTTGACTCACACATGCCTCCAGGAGGCTTCCCCAATTAGCTAAGGCTAGCCTTATTAGAGAAATCTCCACAATCCATGAGGGGTACATGATCTAGTAGTGTGTTTCCCCACATCTGAAGGCACCTTATGACCATTCCTATAATGTACATCATTGTGTTTTGGAAAGGGAGACCAGTTAATGCCTTGCTTTTGTAATAAGTATAGCTGTTGAGAGCACATCTTGTACCTCTGGAAATAAAGTGTTGTTTTCTGTTGTTGGTCCACTCACAGCCAGGTGGTAGACCTCAGGATTCCTACTTCACTTTGAACAATTGAGGCTAGTCCTTATTTTTGGAAAACTGCCAGGTAGTTGGTCCATCCTATCCTGTTTGTCCACCCCAACAATCAGGTAGGTTTGTCTGACCCACAAGATGATTGGGCAATGGCTAGAAGGGGGAATTGGGAAGACATTGGAATATCTTGACAGATTTAATGCAGCAGAGGTATAGGAGTTGACTATGTCTTGCTGTTTTTTGATGGACATGTGATCAAGTCTGGTGGTGTCAAGTTGTAACCAAGCTATCTGGGCAGGAGATGGCAGACCCAGCTGTCAGTTAAATTTAAAATGCTTGCAAAGTTTAAGAGAGGGTATTTTCCTTTAAGGGAAAAGCACCAGCAGAGTCTTTGAAAAGTAAAAGATCAGTATTATTCCTTCCTACCCCATACCTCCCAGAATCTAAGACATTCTTGCCCCAGCGACCAGAGTTGTTCTTCCACCACTGCCCAAAATTGATGTGTTCCATTCTGGTACCTACGGATTTCATCTTTTTTCCAATCATCCCCTATTTGTCTGCCTTATTCCTTCCATCTGAAAGAGTCAAATGCAAAAGGGACAAGGGCCTTTTTAAATATTTCTGTCTTCCCAAACTGTAAAGAAATCTGCCCTTTCTTTACTCAAGAAAGATACGACATCTACTTTCCAAGGCTATTTGTTATACAAGCATTCCAAAAAAGGTAATTCAGAACAACATTTCCTAGTATTTCTGTCATATGATGTGTACAAACATGAAAGACCCATGAAGAATTGTTTCCCAACCCGATTATTTTATTTAGAACTTGTGCATTAATATTTATCAGAGAGGTTGTTCTATAATTCTTTTTCTTGTAAAATCTTTGTCAGATTTTAGTATCAGGGTTTGTCCAGCCTCATAAAATGAGTTGGGAAATATTCTTTCTGTTTGTATTTTCTGGAAGAGTTTGGAGAGATTTGTATTATTCTTTCTTCAACATCTGGACAAATCTACCAGTTAAGGCATCCAGAGCCTGGAGTTTCATTAATGGGTTGATTTTTTAAATAATAGCTTCAATTTCTTTAGCAAATATGACTATTCAAATTTCCTATTCTCTTTTGCCAGTTCTGATAAGATCTGTTTTCAAGAACTTTGTTCATTTCATCCAGATCTCAAATTTATCTTTGTAAGTGTATCTATAACTTCTTCCTTTCTTTTTTAAAGTTTGTACGAGCCTTAGTTTTGTTCCCCCTTTTTCCTGATAGTGCTACTTTTTTTCTTTTTCTTTCCTCCCTCCCTTTCTTTCTTTGTTCTTTCCTTTCTTTCTGAGAGAAAGAAAGCATGAGTGCATGAACACGCACAAGGGAGTGGAGAATGGGAAGAGGGAGAGGGAGACAGAGAATCTTAAGCAGGCTCCCAGAACAGAGCCCAACTCAGGGCTCCATCTCAGGACCCTGAAATCATGACCTGAGCTGATATTAAGAGTTGGATGCTTAACTGACTAAGCCACCCAGGTGCCCCTTTTTTCTTTTTCTTAATCAATCTTGTCAAGGTTTGGCTTTGTTGATTGTTTTTATGGCATATTTGTTTTCTGTTTTATTGGGGTTTGCACTTCATTATTTCTTTCCTTTGATTTTCTTTAGGTTTGATTCTCCATTTTTTTCCTAGGGTTGTGGGAAGGAAGCTTAGACCATTAACATTCTGTCATTCTTATTCTCTCATACTTCTACTTCAGGATTTAAAGTTTTCTCTAAGCATCACTTTAGCTACACTCCATAAATTTTGATTCCATATCTTCAGAATAATTTAGTTCAAAATATTTTCTTTCCAACCTGGAACTATTTCAAGGAGCTGAAATTTTATTCAGCTTCTTCTCAGTAAGCAAGAAATTCAATGTTTAACTTTTCACACACCTTAGTTTAGTATGTACAATATGTCTGGCTTAAACTGTCTTTCCATTCAAAATGAATTCTTCAGAAAAAGAGACTGTTGGGGAGTGAACCTCAGAATAAGATATATACAATAGTTTTAAGAAATAAAATAGCTAACATTCATTATAATTGCTTTTTTTTTAATTAATGTATTTGACAGAGAGCTAGAGAGAGGGGGAGAGAGCAAGCACAAGCAAGGGGAACAACGGCAGGCAGGGGAGAAGCAGGCTCCCTACTGAGCAAGAAGTCTGATGTGGGGCTCAATCCCAGGACCTGGGATCATGACCTGAGCTGAAGGCAGCTGCCCAACCGACTGAGTCACCCAGGCGCTCCCATTATAACTTCTTGAGCCATGGAATATGTAGTAGTATGTTGTTCAGTTTAAACACAATTTAAGATTTCAAATTGTCTCTTTGATGTTGATTTGTAACTTAATTCTGCTTTACTCTGAGAACAAACCGAATGATTGCCATCCCCTGTAATCTTGTGACTTTCTTTACAGTCTAACATATGTTCAACTTTGGTAATCAGGAGGCTACAGCTAAAACTAGAGATTTCAAAACATACTGTGTGGCTGCAGGATAGTCATCGAGAATCTACTGCTGTCACAAAGTCCTTTCAGCAAACAGGAAGTGAGGGACACAGCACTGGAATGTTGCTGAAGAAATATGCAACATCTCCAAGACCATGCAGGCCAGCACCATCAGCCAGGGCAAGAGGAAAGATGGCATCCATCTCATTTGCACCTTCCAAATTCAGCTCGAAAGCATTTAATTAATGAAATATATTTTGCATCCATAACCATTGATGCAAGACGATCTTGGAAATAAAATACGCTTTTTAGCTTACTAGCTTCTGTAGTGCAGAAAAGCACACTACAGAAAGGTTTAAGTGGATGGTATCAGTTCACAGTCTCCACCCAGTACAATTTCCAAAGGTGATTTTTTCCTCTTATTAGTGAAAAAAACCTCTTTTATTCTGAAAAAAATGGTAATAGACCCTGAGGTAATCTAAGAATAGAAGAGGTAATCATGCCTGTTAATTTTCTTCTGCTTCCTGAGAAAATATTTTTTAAAATCTTTCCATAAATGCCATCAATAATTTTTTTATTATCATAAGAGGAATTTGACTAAAGCAAATAGTAATACAAATCAAGAACCCCAAAACAGTCACATACTTTGTCCCATTAATTCCACTGCTAAAATCCGGAAAGAAAATAAAGAAGAAGAAAAAAAAGAAATAACCTTAAAGAGTTATTTATGTATAAAAGTGTTTCAACTGAATTATTCATAATAGTGAAAAATATTCTAAACATCAATTGTCTTAAATTAGGAAAATGGCTAAGAAAATTGTAAGAAAAGCATGTGATATTACACAAATATTAAAATATTTATTATATAATTCTGAACAAAAAACAAAGCTAGAAAATTTTATGCACAGCATGATTTTAACTATATAAAATATTCATGGAACAGAGGTAAGAAGGAAATAAACGAAAATACTAAACAGTAGATTCCAGGCAGTTTAAAAAAATTCTGCTTTTTTATACTCTTGCTACTTCCTAAACTTACTACAAAAAGCATGTATATTCTGTAATTAAAATAAAAGAAAAATAAAAGGAATTTTATTCTTTTTAATATGAGACTCGATGTTTGGAGGAAAAATGATTTTTTTGAATTGCTGTAATTATGTGAATTAGAGTCTGTTGGGAAGAACTGAGACTTGTTTCTATTCCCTATACCTCTAAAAAGATGTTGTTATAGACAATTTAACACACAATTTCAGAGGAAAGTAGGAAAACTACAGAATGTACAATATCTGATTCAGCTGCTGCTTTGCTTGATTTTCTAGGAGCCTTCTTTAACATTCTTATTTTTGAAATATGTAAACAATAGGAACTATCTAGTTGTTCCTATTGAAAACAAGGAGAAACTTAACAAAATCACCTAAATTTGCTTTGTTTCATTTGTTTTTAAGTAAACATTTTATCTTGAGAAATTGTAGGCTTACAGGCAGGGTCAAAAGTAATACAGAGATGTCCCATATACTCTGTATCCAATTTTCTCTCAAAGATAACATCTTACTAAATTATCACTAAAGAGCAAAAGTAAGATGCTGACATTTTTGCAGTTAAGGAAAACACTGTTCCTTTGTCTTCTGTTTCCATCGCAAGGATCTCTCATGTTACCCTCCATAACCATGCCCAATTTCTTCCCAGGGCAAGAAAAGATGGCAATTCCTTCTCTCTCTCTCTCTCTCTCTCTCTCTCTCT
>LNAC01000071.1:3515675-3572830 GCA_002007465.1 Ailurus styani | reverse complement strand
TGTTTTGTGAGATTAGGAGTCTCTTATGGTTTGTGTCCTTCCCCATCCCATCTTGTTTCATTCTTTTTCTTTTTTTTTTTTTTTAAGATTTTATTTATTTATTTGACAGGGAGAGAGCAAGAGAGGGAACACAAGCAGGGTGAGTGGAAGAGGGAGAAACAGGCTTCCCACTGAGCAGGGAGCCCAATGTGGGGCTTGATCCCAGGACCCTGGGATCATGACCTGAGCCAAAGGCAGATGCTTAATGAATGAGCCACCCAGAAGCCCCTATGTATCTATACTTCTACTACCATCATACAGGTTTGATTATTGTAGCTATATAGTAAGCCTCTATTAATTAATTAATTAGACTGATTCTTTTTACTTTATTCATCCTTTTCAAAATCATTTTAACCATTCTAGTTACTTCATCTTCTCATGTTTTAAAATAACCTTGTTTCTATATACAAAAAATATTTCTGAATTTTGATAGAAATTGTGTTAAACCTGTATCAAGTTGATACTGTGTATCAAGTAAAAATTGACATTTTACTACATTGAGTCTTCTAATCTGTGAACATGGTATCCCTTCAATTTTTTTAATCTTCTTTGGTTTCTTTCACCAGCATTGTGTATTTCCATTATGTAAGTCTTGTACATGTTTTGTTAGATTTATCCCTAATATTACCATTTTTTATAAATGGTAATGTATTTTCATTCAGTGTTCATGTGATCATTGCTAGTATATACAAGTGCAATTGTTTTTTATTTATGTATCATGTAGTGTATGCCATTATTGAACTAACTTATTAGTTTTAAGAGTTGTAAATTTCTTAGAATTTTCTATATAGACAAAATTATGTCATCTGCAAGTCGGAATAATTTTTATTTCTTCATTTCTCATCTACATGCCATTTTTTTTCATGTTATTGATGAATTACTCTTGATAGAACCTCTAGTACTTTTGAATAAGAGTGGTGAGAATGGACATTATTATTTTTTTCCTGGTCTTAAGGAGAAAGCACTGTAGGTTTATTTAATAGATGCTCTTTATCAAGTTGAGCATATTTTCCTATCTATTCCTGAGTTTTTATCCTGAACAAATGATAAATTTTGTCATAGGCATTTTCTGCATTAATTTATATAATTTTGTGATTTTTTTCTTCTTTGGCATGTTTATATGATAGATTATATTAACCGATTTTCAAATATTGAAGCAACCTTGCATCTCTAGAATTAACTCTACTTGGTCATGGTGTATAATTCTCTTTTGTATATTGCTGTATCTTATTTGCTAATATTCTGTAAAGGATTTTACAATTATATTCATGAGAACATTTGCTTTATAATTTCCTTTCCTGTGCTGTCTTCATCTGGTTTTGGTATCAGGATAATACTAGCTTCATAAAATGATTTGAAAAGTGCTCCATCTTATTCTGTTTTATGGAAGAGATTGTGTAGAACCGATGTTAATTACTCATGAAACATTTGGTACAATTCTCTCCAGAAACCATTTGGGCCTGGATATTTTATTACAAGAAGTTTTAAAATTATGAGCTCAATTTCCCTATTAGTTATAGATTTATCCAAATTATCTATTTTATATTGAGTTGTGGCAGTTTGTGTTTTTGAGGACTTGATCCATTTCCATTTTTTTTTAAGATTTATTTATTTTAGAGAAAGGGAGAGAGACAGCATGAGCAGGAGGGGCGGAGGGAGAAGGAGAGAGAGAGTGAATCTTAACCGGACTCTACACCCGGCGTGGAGCCTGACATGGGGCTGGAGATCACAACCTGAGCCAAAACCAACAGTAGGATGCTTAACCGACTATACCACCCAGGCATCCCATGACTTGATCCATTTCCATCTAAATTGTCAAACTGATATACAGTTGTAGGATTCTCTTATTATCTTGATAGTCCATATTTCATTCCTAAATTGGTAAGTTGTATCTTCTCTTTTTCTGCTCCTTTACCTTCACCTCTCTTACTGTTTCTACTTCCTGTACACATCACTAAAAAGATGCTCTTATAGAAAATTTAACAATTAGTTTTAGAGGAAAGAAAGAGAACTATAGAATATACAGTATCTCATTCAGCTGATCTGCTTAATTTCCCAGGAGTCCAGTTTAATATTCTCACTTTTAAAATATTTAACAATAGGAACTGGGCAGTTGCTCTCATTGAAAACAAGGATAAACTTATCAAGATGTCCTAAGTTATTTTTTAAATTTTCGCTACCTAATTTAATTTTCTGCAGTCTTGGTCAGACCTTCAGGGGATCCTAGAGAAAAGGGCATGGAACACATGACGAGATTTTTGCTGTGACTTAACTTCTATAATTTATATCCTAATTGAAGTGAGAAAAATTCTGTGGAGATACTCTGTGTCTCCACTTAATCCTAAATCATTGGAGAGGCCTATCTGACCTTTCTTAAGAGCTTTGCAAGGCAACTAAGTTGTCCCAGCCCTCTAAGCAATTCCTTCACTCTCCTTCCTATAAACTGAAATTGGCAGACTAGATTGTTTCCCAGGATCTGATTTCACATTTTAACTGTAGTTGATTTCCCAGACGCATAGTACTATTTTCCACAGAAATTCATAGTGGGAAGGAACCCCCACCACACACACACACACACACACACACACACACACACACACACACACACATTTATAATGCAAATCTTAAGGGATGGCAAAGTATCTAAATATGGATAGGAAAAAATAAATAGATTGGGACATAAGATACCTAATCATAAACACTATTCTATCATTTGGACTTTAAGCAATTCCTTAAAATGTCCCAGTATCCCGTTTGCTGGATGCATACATTTATTTGCAGCCCTCAACCTTGGGGAGAAGAATTACCAAAAGAACACTGGCCAAATATTGAGTCATATACGAGTAAATTGAAAGTTATATATTGCATTAATTAACTCTGATCTTCCCAGTAGTTAGTTGTACAAATTTATGTTTATAGAATGCTAGTTAAATAAAATTATAGCTGTTTAGAAGTCAGATTATCTCATTTGAAAGATGATAAAACTAAAAATTGGAGCCATTTAATCAACTCAGTGTTAGAGTTTGGACAAAAACACATGTCTCATACTTTTTCCCGTCCTCCTACTTTGCCACCATTTTTCCTTAATTTAGCAATCTTCAAATGACAGCTTATGTATTACTCAGAGCAAAAATTTTATCATACATGTATGCATGACATATCTTCACTTTCTTTTGCAGTAATATTTACTGAACACCCAAATTTAAGTTAAGGGTAGCAAATTAATGAAAATTTGTAAATGAATATGAGCTAGTCAAATAGGATGGATTAAATCTCAATCATGGTGAGTGGAGTTTGTACTTACCTAAAATCATGCTTTGTCCATGTAGCTCCAAATGAAATTAGTAGAGGTTTCTCCCTCTTCACTACTTAAAAAAGTAAATACAATTTGGCCTCATTTATTTTGACTAGTTTGGCCGTAAGATTATGTACTTTTGTGGGTACAATTAAATGAGGCTCAGAGATATATCCAGGCTGAGTAGAAAAAGAGGTTAGAAGTTGCCTAATCTGGGCGCCTGGGTGGCTCAGTGGGTTAAAGCCTCTGCTTTCGGCTCAGGTCATGATCTCAGGGTCCTGGGATCGAGGCCCGCATCGGGCTCCCTGCTTGGGCGGGGAGCCTGCTTCCCCCTCTCTCTCTCTGCCTGCCTCTCTGCCTCCTTGTGATCTCTCTCCCTCTGTGAAATAAAAAAAAAAGTTGCCTAATCTATCTTGACTCATAGAAATAATCTTTATTTAACTGACTTTAGTAAGGATTTTCCTATATATCTGACATACATAGAAAAACAAACAGGGAAATCAAGCTGATAGTCTAGGGTCTTAGCAAAAGAGTCCGAAAGGAGGTGGATACAAGTGGAGTCCTTGGAGAGGAATCGAAGCAGATGAAAGATTTAAGAGATGATCTGTGGCTAAGGCAGTACTAGAATCAGGTGTAGATAAAATCAAGAGGGTAAGAAAAAAATCAGGCATAGTGACTCAATGTTTTGATTCACTAAACTAGAGAGACCTAGAATTGCATCAATGTCTTCCAGTCAAACACCACTGGAAGAGACAAGTTGAATGTATTGTTGGAGCAAAGCAGAATGAACGCCATGAAAAACAGTGGGCATCTCAGAAAGACAGTGTTTAAAGAAAGAATTTACTCTAGCATTTGATCTTTGTTTGGGTAACCTGGGGGTATTCCAAGGTAGTGGGGATTTGTTATTGATTGGGTTTTATCAAAAAGTGGAAACAATTTTACAATTAGATATCGCTAATATGACATCGCTAATAAATCTTATCTCAGGAAGACAAACTAGAGTGAGGCTAAAGTTGTAATTAGGAAAAAAAATCAGCAATCACTCATATTAGCCAGAAGAAGAGGATGTCTGGTCATTTTTGTGGTTAGGACAGCATTCATATTTTGCCTGTATTTAGACATGATCATAGAGTAGTCTTGTTTTTTGTCTTCACCCATCATATTCACAGAATGACCTGACTGATTTGATGCTCTCTGGAATTGGTATGTCCAACAAGAGAACACCAAGACCTTGCTGAGAGCACCAGGTCAAGTCATAGCAACACCAAGGTCTAGCTAATAGTGCCAGGCCAGCTCCTAAAGGTCAAGGGCTGCTTTTCTCTGTCAGCTGGAAATGGTCTGGGAAACCAGATAGCTCTATAGGATAGTAGGTCTAATAAAGAGAAATAAGCCTCAAGTTTTTATTCCCTAGACTAGTTCATTATAGTGAATTAAGCTTGATTTTAGAAGCCAGATACTGTGAATAAGATGAATAAGAAGTTTGTTATTTGGCTTACCCTGTTGATATGTATCTTATCTAGTTGAAAGGGCTTTAGTACCATGAGTTAGTAGTTATATGAGTGAGTGACTGAAAATCAGATCTACGACATGGTCAAGAAGAAGCTTCTCAAAGTTGGGCAATACATCATACAATATTGAAGCAAGTCTGGGCTTGAGTGAAGAATATTCAAGATGTTCATCAAACCAGTGCCAACTTGGGGATATAGATAAAAACTTAGATACACAGAAGAATAAAGCAAACACATGGGATGGGAAGGGAAAAGAAAAAAAAAAAAAAAAAGCCTGGCTGAAAAGAAGAACCTACAAATGCAGACTTAGAGGAAGTGTTTCCCTTAAATTAGTTCAGAGCCCATGCTTCCAGCCAGCCTCAATTTTCTTGGCCTGAGCCAGTGTTTCCTTAACTAATAAGGGTACTTCAGGACTTCCACATGCTTGTGATTCAAAATTATTTTTTATTTTTAATTCACAGTAGTAGTGAAAAAAAAGGTATACACACACTTAATGGATTATATACTAAATTTTAACAACAAAGACCCAATGGAAACAATCAACTTGTTACCTTGTGATGGAAATCTAATTCATAATCTGAAGATCTCAGAATGAACAGAGATCTGTGCATATAAATTTTTCCCAATGTGTCTACCTCCACTGTGTATTATGCTGGGCTCAATTAGTGACTATGTACAAATTACTATCACATGCTGATGCACGTCACCCAGCTGTGTGATAATGGCATGATACAGATATTTTAGACATTTAGCTTGAGTGTTAGATTTGGGGGTGTTTGTTTTATTTGTTATGACTTCAATCTTCTATATTGCACAGAGTAGCTATATAAGTGTGTTGCCAAGGAGGCTGTGTGAGATGGGGCGGTGTGACATCTATATTTACCACAGAGAGCCCTATAGGCGGCAGAAACAAAGAACAAGCTCTTTGAATAGAAAAACAATACACAGAACACCTACCATAGTGCTTTTCGTATCGCAATTACTCAAATATCAGTTCTTTATGACTCATTTTATTAATATTATTTTATGCTAAATTTCAGTCCATTTCTTGCCCAAAAGTGGATGCTCTCCTCTTTTTCACTACTCAGAGGCCAGATCCTCATGGAAGCACAGTCTGGGTTTTCAGAAAAACTGTCTCACATCTTTTATGGCCTTTTGTGTATTCTCTAAGATACCTAGAATACAACTATTGTGAGGGCACTAAAAGGACTTTTATGTAGAAATGTCTTAAAACAATTTTATGGAACTCCTTATGAAATATATTAGTTTTTCCTTTCCTTTAAGAGAATTTCCTTAGGCATAACTTAGCTTCTTTGCATGACTCAGTGTCACCATTAGGAACATGATTTACAGTTCTCTGCTCTAATTCAAGGACTTCCTCAGGTACCACTCAGGGACATATTTGTTTGCTCCAACATTAACTGCCCCCAGACTCCTATGCTGGATGTTTGTTTATTCTGTAGGCTCCTAAATTTTAGTTCCCCACTCAAGGTTCAGATGGACACCTCTTCCGTACTTACAGTCTTTTAGCTAGTTTTTTTTGCCTTCTCAATCCTTTTTAATCAAGTAGGGTTTCCCGAACTTTGTTTAATTTCAATATCACCCAAAGACCTTGTTAAGGATACAGATTTCCAGGCTGATCCCTGTTGATTGTGATTCACTGGCTATGACATGGAACCTGGTAATATGTATTTTTATCAAATAGCCTAAGTAATGGAAAAAATATTGCACAATGAGGTAATCTTACTGCATAAGCAAGTAATCTTAACCATACAAAGAAGCTTCTTAAATTTATTTATTTTATTTTCTTAATTCAAATTGCCTTCAAGCTTTTTTAAAGATTTTATTTATTTATCTGAGAGTGAGAGAGAGCACGAGTGGGGTGAAGGGCAGAGGGAGAAGCAGACTCCTGCTGAGCTGGAAGCCCAAAAGTGAGGCTCAATCCCAGGATCCTGGGATCATGACCTGAGCCAAAGGCAGACGCTTAATCCACCGAGCCACCCAGGTACCCCTTAAATTTATTAATATGAAAAATAAATAGGACCCAAATGAATACTTCTATTTTTTTCTTGAAAAAACATTTTAAATGTTTAAATTATTCTTTCAAGTATATTGCACTTTCCTTTGGAAATTATTTTTAAAATACATAATAAAAAATAATATTAATAGATATTTGAGTGTTCACCACCCAGCTTAAAAAGGTTAAAATTTGTCACATTTGTTTCAGAATTATTAAAATAAATACTACTGGTAAATATTATTTTTATTTATTTACTCAGATTTAGTTCTTCAAAACTCTGTTCCCTGTTCAGTTCTCAGACAGTTATGTCTCTATGCAATTTGCTTTTTAAAACTCAACATTGTTTTGGAGATCTCTTAATTTGATCTGTATAGATCTAATTCATTCATTTCACACTGCTACATAGTACACAGATATGTAAATATTTCATCAATTTCCTATTCCCTGCTGTTGGACATCTGCTTGTTTCCAGTATTTTGCTCATATAGTCACATAATGCTGCCATGTTCGCCCTCAGACCTGTCTGTTGTGCATATGCCCAGGGTCTACGCCAGGGTGGCCATCGAGTTTGTACAGATTCATCTTTATTAGAAGCTGCCTGAATACTCTCCAAAGTAGCTATTTATATATATCCTCACCAGAAATATGAGTTACTTTCTCACTGCAATAAAAACCATTTGAGGGGTATGAAATAGTGTCTTGCTGTTTTAATTTGCATTTCTTTTATTATCGATAAGGATGAACATCTTCTGAAAGGTTCTATGGTTATTTGGGTTCTCGTTCAGTGAATTGGCTTCTCTAAATCTTAGCTCAATGAAAAAATGTATTGGTTTTATTACCTTTTCCTACTAATTGCCTGTTTTTAGGATTTCTTTATAACTTCTGGATACTAACCCCATTGTAGACATTTGCTATCATAATTTTCATTACTATTTATTCTTACTTTTCAAGGAAATTACTAATGTTGAGACTGTCTGAAAAGTTATTCCAGGTAAGGGTTTTTACAATTAGTTCTTTTCCCTCCTTATAAGCAAAAACATTCAACTAGAGAGGATTTAAATCCTAAAGCAGAATTTTCATCCTTTGTTATATACAAAATGGAACAAACATAAGTTTAAAAAAAGGCAATAAATTTACACTTGATCACCTTTGATTTGCTCTTTACTAAAGCAATCATCTTGGAAGTTGATGTAACAGTACCCTTCACATCTCTTCCTAAATTAGCTAATTTGGGAAAATTATTTTAGAGAGATTTCAAGTTAGGGTAAGTCTCTTTCTAAAACAAATGTTTTCCTCTGTCAATGAGAATTGGAAAGAATTAAAGGGCACATTAACATACAAAATGTAAAAAAACAAAACAAAACCAGAAAACAGTGCTGAAAAGTCAAACCTTCCTGTTGCTAATTCTGGTGGCAAAAGCAACTCTATGAATTTAGCATATGTGTATGTTTTGCTAGCAGGCAAAAGGTTAAATAAATTTAAACTGTTAGATTGAAATTAGTCCCCCAAACTACTTTCAACTTAATTTTTCTGCAAATCAAAAGAAAACAATTCTTGGCAACTCCTTTCAGTATGGAGATAGCCTTGTATCTCTGTAGATGCTGATTTCTATATTTGTTATTTATTCATTTTTTGCTCACCTTTAATATGCTGAAAATGCCAAAACCTGATCATTTTATAAGATCTTGATTATTTGAAATGGTAAAACATTAAAAGGAGATTTTTATAATCTGTGTTCCCAGAATTCTAGAGACAGTGCTTTTAAATTTTTTAATGAAAACACTTGTTTTTGGAACCATGTGTTGTTTTTTTCTCTGAGCACATTTTTATATTCTTTTTAAAATAAAATTGGTAAAAATATTCCTTCCATTTTATCAGTACAAACTGTCCATTGACCTAATTAATTAGAAGGAGTGTTTTCTGAATTTCTGCTTATTTTTCTCATATGCTGCATAGGAAATTTCAGTTGGCATACTAGGAGGATGGGGTATTGCTTCCAATACCAAACTATGCTTAAAACATGGTGGAATGGGTCAACCTAAAGCAATGCTGTAGAGGAGGAAGACTGTCTCCAGCAACCATATCTTCCTTACCTCTTTCTTTTTTTAAGCATTCCTCCCAACAACCCCACACACACAGTTCCTGGCCTACACACTCCTCCCCTCCGCATATAAATAACATACACACACACACACTCACACACACATATGCAAATGTCCTTATGACTTCACAGTCATCTCACCTCTTACCCCTTGCCTTATATTAACCACTAACACAGAGCAATGTAGTAAGCTCATCCCACCTGAAATGTTAAGGAATAATACAATATCCCTTCCTGAAATATTTATATTGTGATAAGAAGCTGGGAACACCATTGCCTTGCTTGGTTCCTTGCTCTGGCATCTATCTAGCCCTATGTTAGGGCTAAACTTTGATCTAGCCCACAGAAAGTAAAACCTCCCCGGGGGTCATCATTTTCTGTACCAGCCAGATAGTAAATATTTTAGACTTTACAGGCCATACAATCTCTGGTATAACTACTCAACTCTGTCATTATAGCACAAAATCAGCCATAAAAAACATGTGAATGGGAATGGCTGTGTTCCAATAAAACTTTATTTACAAAAACAGACAATGGGCCAAATATGACCCACAGCCACAGTTTGCCAACCCCCTTTCTGGATCCTTGGTCATACAGCACCCAATTAGCTGTGTTCATTCATACTGGAGTAGAGAGTGTCAATTACCTTGTTTATCTAGAATGTGGTACAGTCAGGATTTGAGCCCAGGCAGCCTGCGTTCCACCTCTATATTAGAATTCTGCTATTCTGATATATTGTGGGCCTCTGCTTCTAATCCGTTGTGAAACCACAGCCTTGGAACTTTGGCATCATGTACACTTTAAGAAACTTGGTATCACCTGTAAGAAGTAAATTTCCTTTTCTTCAAGCTCAGGGCCATATCTAGTTATCTTTAATAGCATTTTATCTTTCAATAGCATTTTAACAAAATACATCACATCACATCAGGACATTTCAATTCTCTCTTGTGTCTTTTCACGTATTTATTAAATGAGAATAATTATTCATCTACCTTAAAAAGGACTTCTACCTGAAAACTAGAATGCGATGTCTATCTGAAATATAATAATTTGTTGAAAAAAATCTTTCCGTAGAAAGATTGTACTTGATATCTATATTTATAAATCCAGTGCCCAACCAAGGATTATAGTGGCTCTAAAGTAGCTAAAATTCCAACTGGGATTTCCAAATCTAATTTTCCTTCTTACTCATATGGATTTTTCTTTAAAGGTCTAGTTGTTGTTTCTTGGGTTTTACAGTTGAAAAGTAATTTGTGGCATGGCTTTTAAAAGTATATGCACACACGTGTGATATTTTCTGTGGTTTGAAAATACGAGGGGTTTTTGGTTTTCTAAAATTAAAATAACAACTTAGCAGGACTGAAATATCCTTAATTCCCCTCTTCAGATCATAAAACGAAACCAGTGAGCAATAATTCTACCAAGGCACACCTGGAAATTATTGCTAATAAATGAACTCTTGTTGGTTTTACTATTACTTTACTACAGCATGCACATCTTTTCACTTTGAATTTAAATTCTAGAATTGCTTGGTTGTATTTTACAGATCTTTCACTGTTTTCCTCTTCAAAAGGCTGTCCATATGCATATTAAGTGACCATGGAATAGGAATGAGTCCACCATTCATTTCTAAATGTATATAATTTCAGAGGATTCATCGGAGTATGAAAGAGTTAGTGATGGTATTGGCAAATGAGAGAAGCATTTCAGTTTTAGGAATGAATTGCTTTTTTATGTTTATTGCTTTCTGTGTTTGCTCATAAAAAAGTGAAACACTACAAAAGAGAAAAGTAGTTTTTAAAAATTTATGATAATTTCCAGAAATGATGGAAAGATGAGCTGATGGATCTTTTGTTCAGTTTCTGGTTGTGTGTATTGTCAACACTTCTTCCCTCCATTAATGCGGACTAATTGAGAATTACACTATCTCATATGTTACATTCAAAATATGTAATGGCTCCAGCAAGCTATTTACTCATAGTACTAGCTGGCATTTCTTAAGTTTTTAGTATGTATCAGACACTATTCAAAGTAACTAACAATGATTATCTCATTTAATGCTCGTAATCCTACCAAGAAGTAACTACTATTATTTCTGGTGTAGGGATGTGGAATGTGAGACATGGGCTAAGTAACTTGCCCAGGGGGCACATACGTACTTAGTGGTGAACCTAGACTGAGGACCCTGGCGTTCTGACTCCAGAGACCATACACTTAACTGTGTGTGCATTGTTTTGTAACTATCCAAAAGAGTTCTGCTGAAAAATTAGTTGAAATACTCTTACTCTTGAGAGTTTTTAAAAGTTGACCATTTGGGATTCATTCAGCTACTTTATTCCTCTCAGTTGTTATCACACCATCAAATAGTAGTATCTGTCAAGCATTAATCTTTCTCTGGTCCTTTTCTAGGATAGCAATTGTTCCTTTTCTTATATGTGTCTCGTAGGATTTGTCCCTGCCCAATTAAAGACGACAGTAGTATAATACCTACTTGAAATTCACAGCTTATATTCATAAATATGCTCTTAGAATTCAATCTGTGACCATTACTGTTGTGCTGCTGAGGCCCCGGACATGGGACTCAAACCCCAGACACAGCAGATTAGACCAGAGGTGCTCGAATAGGTGAAATCATAGTCATGAGCTGTCCTGATAAAAAAGCTCTGCCCAAAAAGGTATAAAGGAAACTAAATGGACCAAATACATTTCATTTCATGCATTTGAATTAGAGACATAGATATATTTAGTTTAAAAAAATGGGCAAGCTACTGAATGAGCACCAGATACAGCTTCTTAGCCAATATTTTCAAAACTTTTTTTTTACTCTAGTACCCCTAAAATAATTTTGTTTGGAATGTAAAACATTCCATTTCAAGCTGAAATGTATAATTTTTACTATTTTTTACATTTGTACATATTGAGATTTTAAAATAAAAATGACATGTCCTTTAAATGAAATTGAATCCTTAGACCTGAGCAAGGGGGACCCTGAATATCATGAAAGCACAACATATAAGTTCATTAAAAAACACCTAGGATCCTCTGTTGCTCAAGACCTGGCACTGAACGCTCACACAGAATGACTGCTTTTGCACATCTCGTGACCTAACACTCCAGACAGAGATTGCCTCTCCATGGAATGAAGGTTTGTAGGGGCTGCTGTCACTGACATCTGAGTCAGACACTGCTTTGGAGAGCGGGGTGGATTTGTGTAGACAAAGTGCTTAAGTAAGAGAAGGCCAAATTAATTAACTCATCAAATCCCTATGCCAGATGGCATGAATGCAACATATTCTTGCAATACAAAGTGATATTTCTTATAGGGTCAAATGCCCATTTGCTCATCTCTCTTGGATTTCTGATTAAAGTGGTATTCACAAGAGTTGCACACAGTAGCAAGGATTATTTATCAATAATAAACAATTTATATGACCTTTATATTTGTATATATGGATATCTAGACCATTTATGTTTTGCACTGGCAACTAGGTGGGAATCAAACAAAAGAATTACAAATAATCTTTGTATAAAGGTATATAAACTGAAATTAATTTTTATTGTTACAAGGTTTTACATGTCAAAGGCACTTTTTGTGGTCTGAATTTTATTACTATTAATAGATAAATTATGAATACATATTAAAGTTTTGCTAAAATATTAAATACACAAATGTATCTCTTAACGAGATAGCTGGGGAGGTTTTAATTAGTTCATGTATCCATGGATACATATACTGATTGCTAGAAGGGGGTTTCAATATCAATTCTATTCTACATGTTTATTTTTTGAGATAAATCAGTAGAAGGAATGAAACGAGACTTCAAATCTCTATCAATAATATCTGCTCTCAATTTTGTTGAAAAGAAAGGATTCTAATTGAGTAACTTCTTTCCACTGCCATGGCCCTGATCTAGGCACTATCCCTTCTTATCTGGATTATTACAACAGGATCTTAACTGGCCCTGTCTCTGCTTCCAGTCCTGCCTCCTATGGACCTATCCGACATTAGTCCCATCTACGCCACACTACACCACATTGTATTAGAACAGCAACAGTGAGTCTGTTAAAAGGAAAGTCAAATCATTATCACTCCCTGCTTAAAACCTCTCTGGCTCTCCATATCACTCAGAATAAAAGCCAAAAAGCTTACCACAACCTTTGAAGTTATGCATGATCTGGTTTCCTTTATCCTCTCTGACCTCATCTCTTAGGCCTTTTGTCATTCCTCCCTACACCACGTTCCCTCCCCCCACTCCCATCCCACCCCTGTCTCTGAGGGCACTGGTCTTCTCTCTGCCAGGAAAACCTCTCTCCTCAGTATTGGTAGTTACCTTCCTTCTTATAAGAACCTACTCCTTCTATGGGAAGCTCAGCTTTCAATACTTCCCTCTATCCAGCCCTGCTCCTTCCACAATTCATTAACCTACTTCATTTTTTTCTCTAACAGCTATCACGGTCTAACATGCTAGATATTTTACATTTAAACTTGTTTACAATTATCCTACTCACCAAAAGGTTAAGTCTTACAAAGGCAGAGATTTTGGAAAGTGTCATTAAAGATGACCTCTCAGTGTCCAGAATATAGTATGTGCTCGGTACATGCTTTTTTAAAAACTGCATTGGTTTTCTGTGCTATGTAACGAATAGCCACAAATGTAGCAGCTTAAAACCACATGATTTATCATCTCACAGTCTCCTTGGGTCAGGAGTCCAACCTGGCTTAACTGGGGTCTCTGCTCAGGGTCTCATAACACGGCTGTAATCTCATTAGATGGCATCTGGGCCATATTATTCTCTGAACTCCATGATTCCCTTCCAAGGTGATTTTTGGCAGGACTCAGTTCCTTGCAGCTTTAACACCTGGCTTCTGGCTGTCAGCCAAGGGCCACTCTCAGTTCCTTGCTCCACACTGTTTGCACAAGCTCTCAGAAGAACCTCTCCTTCTGGTCTGTTAAGATAGTCTTACACATTGTAATGTAATCTTAGGAGAGGCTATCCCATAATACTCACAGGTCCTACTCATTCTCCAGGAGGGAGGAATATACAGAATGTTGTATATTAGGGGGTAGGAATCTTAAGGACCGTCCTGGAATTCTGCTTACAAAAATGACTGTATAAAAAAAGAGGAAAGATAAGCCTTATATAGCAATGTCTTGATTTTAAAAGACTGAAAGATTTCGTTCTTTTAAGTTTTCCTATTAATTAGTATGTGGAAGCTTTTACATCCCAGAAAAAGTTTCAGCAGGCATCTAGGTGACTCAGTTGGTTAAGCATCTGACTTCAGTTCAGGTCATGATCTCAGAGTCCTGGGATCGAGCCCCAAGTTGGGCTCCATGTTTAGTGGGGAGTCTCCTTCTCCCTCTGCACCCTACCCCACTCAGGCTCATTCTCTTTCTCTCTCTCTTTCAAACAAATAAATAAAATCTTAAAAAAAAAAAAAAAAGAGGGACGCCTGAGTGGCTCAGTCAGTTAAGCATCTGGGATCATGATCATGATCCCCAGGGTCATGGGATCAAGTCCCACATCAGGATCCTTGCTCAGTAGGGAGCCTGCTTCTCCCTCTGCCTGCCGCTCCCCCTGCTTGGGCTCTCTCTCTCTCTGACAAATGAATAAACAAAATCTTAAAAAAGAAAAAGAAAAAAGTTTCAGTGTAGGTGGGAGTGAAGGAGGGGAAGGACAATTGTGAGAAAGGACAATTGAGAGAAAAAGAACTAACTTAACATCTTAACACTACTCAAGGACATCTGTTTCAGTGAAGTGCATCCCTAGGAGAGTCTAGAAATTGAATTCCCTTAAAACTACCTGTGCTCCCACAAGTCTTCACATGCCCTCCAAACAGAAGTACTCTGCAGTCTGAAGGCCACTGATATAGTCTGAGGACGGTCACTTATGCCAAACACTGGCAGTCATCTGACATCATGACTTGCCTCCAGCCATTTCTTTGAGCTATGACAGCAAGACGTACATGCTGAAATGAAAAGGCTTTTCCACACACCACCCCTCCCAGGCCACATTATCTGTCCTTTCAGATTCCTTGACCATTTCCTCAAAGGCATCTCGATTAGTCTCTAAATTCTCATTTTATCAGCCAGCATACTTTCTTCATTTTTTTTACTTTAGTTTTAGTAAAAGATTCAGCATTATCATTTTCATATATCTTGTCAACAACCACTGAGGCCAAAATATATGACAGAAACAAAGACCAAGAGTTAGGAACTACAGGCTGCAGAATCCACTCATCTCTGATGATGAGGGTAGCATGGTAGAGAAAGCTCATCAGCCAAGGGTGTAAAGGACCACTTTTCCATTGGCTGAAATTGAACTAGAAAGTACGGTTTCCATTGGCTGAAAACACGAGTGCAGTCAGGTCATGGGGAAACATGAATGTAAATGTGCTCAAATGAACACGTAATCAACCTCTTGCATTGGAATGTTCCCATCGGGATTTATGCACACATGCGTGTCTGTGTGAGTGTCTGAGGAATAAGTTAATATTAGTAGGTTTATGGCAAGTCAGGCTGCATGACTGGTGTTAAAATAAGCATCTGTGTAGGTGGAAGCAGAGTCAGGTTGAAAGTGACAAGTGACATAAGAAGAGACGCAGCGGGGACACAGAGCGAATGAAGCTGAGTTGCACAGCTGGAGCAGGAGGAGGAGATCCTAAAGAAGAGAACCTGGAGCTGCGGGAGGGTCACGTTTACCTAGTCAATAAAATTAGTATGGAACCTGAAAAATCTTCCAATTCCTAAACACTAGTGCCATCTCTAAGATGTCAGGCTGTTCTGTATTTTGGAAATATTTCCAGTTCCCTTATTGCTACATGAATTCTTCAAATAAATCTTCAGTTTTGAGTCTAATGGGGTCAATTTCTGTTCCTTCTGACAAGGATACTGCTTTAGAAGTTTTTCTTTTTAAAAGAGCTTAATATACTTTGTACCAAATATATTAATTTGATTACTATGCATTTTAAATTATAAATATCTTAATCTATTTCATAAAGATATGATTTCATTTTCTGAAATGCGTGTTCATGTGTATGGAAAACGGGAAGGGATCAATGATTGTACAATGGACTCTGCATCAGAATGTTGAAATCTACTCTCCATCAAAGGCCTTGTTTTGGTTTTCTTCTCATATAAAGGTAGGAATGCTTTTGGCTCCATGTAAAAGGAAATGGTGGTTTAAGAAATAAAACTTGTTTTCACCTAGTAAGAAGTCTGGAGTTCAGTAGCTCCTGACATGAGTTAGTGGCTCCACAACATGAGGGCAGCACTCAGCTTTTCCTCAGGACTACAAGAAGGCTTCCAGAACACCAGACTACACATTCCCATTCCTGGCAGAAAAGGTGGGTTTAGGGTACTGCCAAGGGTATGACTCATATTTTTGTCAGAAAAAAAACATATCCTTTCCCCCAAATCTCCCCAGCAGATTTCCACTTAGGTTTTATTGGCTCAAGAGAGCTCTAACAGGCAGCCACCCTCTAGTTACATGGGTTATGGGGATAGTAAGTATTTAACTTGTCCATCTTCTGTTCTGTTGGCAGGCAAGAGAGGAGCATTGGACATGGATTAGCTAGCCAAAAGTTCCTGGCATCCCTCATCTTGCATGTATTTCTCTCTTTCCTTCTTTCTTCTACTCTATCTATTAAGTGTGAAGTCAACTGCTTCTAAAGCCAAGGGATTTAGGAGCACCTGGGTGACTCAGTTGTTAAGCATCTGCCTTCTGCTCAGGTTAACCTGCTTCTCCCTCTCCCACTCCTCCTGCTTGTGTTCCCTCTCTGACTGTCTCTCAAATAAATAAAATCTTTAAAAAAAATAAAAATAAAAATAAAGCCAAGGGATTTAGATAATGTTCCTTTTTTTTTCTTCTAAAAGAGTAAAAAAGAAAGAAAGAAAGAAAGAAAGAAAGAAAGAACCAAAATTCTTCTTTTAAAATATCTTTTCCAATAGTAAAAGTTGCAGCCACAAATTTGTGTTTTCAATTAAAGGAGAAAATTTTATTCTCCTCTAATGATGGAACCAATATGGTAAAACAAAACAAAACAAAACAAAAAAACTAGTCATTAATGAAAGTAGCTGGGTGTCTCTCTGCAAAGTGCGCTCAGTGAGAAGCATACGATGGGAAAATGGTAAGTTCTAGCTGGTGTCTTATTGAGATATTTCATTTTTCTTTAGATTAAACTACATTATAGGCTATTGTACTTTTTAAAGTTCTACTTTTCAAGTCCATAAAATGCTTTACTTTGACCTTGCCCTCATTCTTTGGTGTCTGCTTTTGAAACTTTATATTTTACTGTTTCCTCCTGAATGGGATTTCAGACACAATCCTAAATTTTAGTTGTCAGACTTTTTCTTTTTTTCTGGCAAGACTGTGGTTCTTACCCTCATCTATTAATCACTGGACAGAACTTAATGTTTTGGTGTTTGTTCGTTTTTTTCTTTTAGTCCTGTTTCTAAAGAAAGACATTCCAGAATGTACCAGTTTTATAAATACATTTTCTAAAAAGCAGCAAAAAATAAAACAAACTCTTAAACATGTAGGGCATTTTCTACCAGAAAAAAAGTTTTACCCTATTGACATCGTAATATATATATTCAGGTAAGAACCAGGTGTATTCATTAAATTTATCATTATTGATAGGATTAAAACATGTTACAAGATACTTCCAGTAGTTTAAGTCACTGTTATTATATGTAATAAGCATTGATAAGTAGGAGTAGAAAACAGAGCCTTCCAAATTCAGAATGTACTAAAACTTTCAGAGTTTGGGTTCCATAAACAGTGATGTCTAGGAAATATAAGTTTGTTGTTCTACGAGAGGCTTTCCTAACTTCATTTGCTTGAGTTAAACATAAATTTATTAGAATTCTTATAGTGCATATCTCTTGTTAATCTGGGTGTTTAAATGTATACCAATGGCATAACTGGGGTTTTATTGACACTGTCGATATATTCAATCATGTGTTTACTCATTCAAGAACTATTTACTGGGCACTTTCTGATGTGCCTGAAGTTGTGCTGAGTACTGGGATCCTGGGTCCTGGGTTCATCAGTGAATCAGACAGTGGTCTCTGTTACCAAGGCATGTATAGACTCATGGAAAAACAACAGACAAAAGACAATGTATAAGTAAGCACACAAAGATAGATTTAAGTGTAAATCGTAATCAGTAAGCATGACGGAGAACAACAGATTAAAGTGTTTAAGATGGGAATGTTTAAGAAGAGATCTGACCAACATGAAGTAAAAAGTGATGTGCAAACATTAGGTGGGGATATTATTTCTGGCTAATGGAACAGGGCACCAGAGGTTCCAGAAATGTGAACGGGGTTGGTACCTTTAAGTAGCAGAGAGAAGGGGTACCTGAGTGGCTCATTTAGTTAAGTGTCCAACTGTTGGTTTCAGCTCAGGTCATGATCTCAGAGTTGTGATCTCAGGGTCATGGGGTGGAGCACCACATCAGGCTCCACCCGTAGCGTGGACTCTGCTTAAGACTCTCTCTCCCTCTCCCTCTGCCCTTCCCCCCACCCCCACTTTATTTTTCTCCCTCTCTCTCTCAAATAAATAAATAAATCTTAAGAGAAAAAAAAAAGAAGAAGCAGAGGGAAGGCCGGTGTGTCTAGAGCATTTTGAGCAGAAAGAATATGTATATATGACGTGAGGTTAAAGAATAAGGCTGAGGGTCAGATCATCTAAGTTCACATCAAGTCATTCTAAGGATTTGACATTTCTTCCCACAAGGAAGCTCTCAAAGGACTTTGGACAAGGTAGACAATATGATCAGGTTTTATATTTTTTTTAAAGGTTGTATGAAAAATGTATTGGTGGGAAACAAGACAAATACAAAGAGGAATTTGTCATAAGAACTTTGCAAATATTTGTAAATATTCTTCTTTCTGGGAAATCAGGTAAAATTACTGAAGCTATCTAGAGAATTGTGAGAGCTGCATGGACAGGAGTGGAAGCCATGATGGTGCAGAGAGGTGGACAGGTATTTCAGACACAAAGAACAGAATTTACAGAAAGACTGGAAGTGAATATGAGGAAAAAATGGGAATGACAGTTGATCTGGCTTGAGGAAAGGAAGGGTCTTTCCAGAAGCTCTGGAAAGAGAGATCAAGAATTAGTTTTGCAAAAGGGAACTAACACATGTGATCCATGCAAACTTCTGCAGCTTATATATCAAAATTGGAATAATGCAAAGATTAGCACAACCCCTTCACGTGGGGGGGGTGCACATATTTGTGAAGTACTGAATAATTTAAAAAAATCTCACACTCTTAAAAGGAAAACCATAAAGAAAAAAACAAACTAAAATAAATAGCATTACTTAGAAAGACTAAAGGAGTGACATCAAGTATATTACTTTATACCCTAAACACTGATGTGAGCCGTCTGCATGGCACAAGAAGGTGATCCCCCACTGCAAGGCATGGGGCGCCGCCCTCCTGCAAGGTGAGGAGCATTGCAATGGGTATAGCATTAATCAACCCCTTCCAATTAAAAGCGGCTTGCAGCTCAAATAACACATATTAAAATGAATGGTAAAAATAGACTAGATTTGTTAAGCATAGGTTGGATTTACTATTTGTAGATCCCATATTATTAATCAACATAAATATATGTAAACCTAGTTACTAGAAAATTCATAGTCTAATTATAAATTCACTTTTTCCAGGTATAATTAACTTACTCTTTCTATAGATAAACAGGTCCGAGTAGAGTCCAGGATGACTGCCAGAAATAGAGTCTGACTCTATGCTGTGCCTCCCCCAGGACAAGCGGCGTTTAGCCTTGGGGCTAAGTGACCTTGCACAGGACCCATAACTTTGTACAAGACTAGGAGCGACCATAGAAAAGAGCACAATACAGATAAGCAGAACAGGCTTCGTCTATCAAGCCTCTGGGGAAAAACACCAGGTGCATCTACAAAGGTTCCTTTGACCAGTAAATAATCATCTTGGTTATGTCTTTGGTCATCCTTTGTTACAATGTTATAAATAAAACACCCTGAGCCCTGAGTTTTCAGGAGACTCCTGAAACATCATCCAAGTCCGTCTCCTCATTTCGTATCGCCAACGCCATCCTTTCCTTCGGGGACCCTGACTGTTACTGGAGCCGGGTTCCAGCAAAACACAAATTAATTCAAGTCCCTTACAGAAGGACAAGATGTCAAATTTGGTTTTTAAAAAAACCAGTTATCTATTATATACAACAAACATACTTAATGTGATAAATAAAGTTAGAAAACACAGGGATGATCAAAGAGATGCTAAGAGATGCAAATAAAAATCAGGAGTGGCAAATATTAGTCAAGGCTAAATAAAACAGTAAGGAACCAGGATGGAGAACAAATATGTTATGATACAAGGCATCATCATGAAGGAAATACAGCAGCCACCGGCCAGTGCATCCAACAACCTGGCAACTACACTCATTCAAAAAATAAGTATTACAAATACCTATCAAGAGAATATGATAAAATACCTTCATGATGGGTGGTTTCAATATACCTCTTTCAGCATCTATCATATCTGGAAGATAAAAAAGGGAATGCCAATAAGTAATTAATAATACTATCAAAAATGTTCAGATTATCTATGCTAAGATTCAGAGGTGTCCCCATGGAGATACCGGGGAGGTAGTTCAGGACTGAGAATAGAACCTTTGTGATGTTTCTTTGACACACAGAGCTTCCATTGACACCTATCCATTTACATGGTAGGTGATGATTCTTTTAATGTCTCAGACCTACACAAATTAAAGGCTGACATTCGTCTGACCAGG
The DNA here is from genome assembly GCA_002007465.1 of Ailurus styani. NCBI lineage: Eukaryota > Metazoa > Chordata > Mammalia > Carnivora > Ailuridae > Ailurus > Ailurus styani. The sequence goes on along the minus strand of LNAC01000071.1, from coordinate 3,552,080 downwards.
CCTTGCTTGTTTTAGTTCCAATACAATGGGATGAAACTTTTAAGACATTAAGACAAGAGATCATTTTAAAAAGGTTTTTTTTTTTTTACTCCATTATTATTGAATCAAGAAAAATCCTAACCAATAAGCAGATATTACATGCACTCTTCACAGCCCTCTGGCAAAGGTGACCTTTCTTCAAAGTCCAAGTACTCTGGACACCTAACCTCACCTAGCTCACCCAGTCCCTGGGCAAACACATAAAACTGCTTTGCTTACAACCCATAGGGAGGCTTGCAGACAATTACCTAGCAATGACTTGAATGCAGTAATATGTTCTAATTTGTTTTATTACCTTCCCTGGGGCAGAAATCAAGACCCCAAGTGACATCCAATTACAATTCTTAATTCACTTGAGGCATGTTCAATGCTGACATCAAATCACAACATCCTTAACCTCACTTGTATGCCAAAAGACAAGATTGTCCTCTATTCTCTAAAATAAACTTCAAGTAGCAAATATACATAATTGGCTAGACAAAGAGGGATTTCTCACAGGAATTTGCAATATGTGTAATTTGTCTTCTCTCCTTGTTACAGTATATATAATTTGTCTTGTGGGAAATGAATGGGAAAAGGGCACAGGGGTCTTTCTGCAACTTGGTTATTAGTCATAACTTATTAAAGCCATATTATTCCCAAGAGAGATGAGTAATGCCATAGTCCCATGATATCAGAGGCTCAGAAGGGACTCCCATAACATGGAGTACTTTGGATAGAATAAGATGAGGATACTGTCATTGGGTGAAAGGGAAAGACTGATTAAAAAAATAATAATAATAAATCTAAGATGTTCTGAGAAAGCTCAGAATAAGGAGCACCTTTTGGAAGAGAAATTAATTCAATTTAAAACAAATGGAATGTTTTTCCCAAATGTGAATATCCATCAAGTAGCTGGAAATATGGGAGATGTCCAGAAAATAGATTAACAGGGAGCGTTATTATTTGGGTTTAATTCACACAGAGGCAAGGATGTTTATGTGGTTTTTTTTTTTAAGACTATTTTGGAAAGAGAGAACTCGAGTGAGGGAAGGGGCAGAGAGAAAGAATCTTCAAGGAGACTCCCTGCTAAGTGTGGAGTCCAACTTGAGGCTGGACCCCAGGACCCATGAGAGCATGACCTCAGCTGAAACCAAGAGTCAAGACACATAACCAACTGAGCCACCCAGGTGCCCCTAGAAAATGTAGTTTTTGAAAGTGTAGTTTTTGAAATTATTTAACTGATACTTTATTGTCTAAGTTTATGTCTTAAAAAGAAAATATTTATATAAATTGTAATAATCTTAGTAAATACTTAAAACAAAACATTTATTTTTTTTTTTTAAAGATTTTATTTATTTATTTGACACAGAGAGAGAGATCACAAGTAGGCAGAGAGGCAGGCAGAGAGACAGGGAGAGGAGGAAGCAGGCTTCCTGCCGAGCAGAGAGCCCGATGCGGGCCTCGATCCCAGGACGCTGAGATCATGACCTGAGCCGAAAGCAGAGGCTTTAACCCACTGAGCCACCCAGGCGCCCAAAACAAAACATTTAAATAATCATTCCTGTTAGATGCTAGGTCATTCAGGTTGGCAAAAGAACCCTTGAAAAGAAACCAAATTTTAAACTTACTTTTTATAGTATCTACATTTAAAATAATGTGTATGCATACACACATAAACACATTCAGGTAGAAATAATATAAAAGCCTTTGCAAATATTTTTAGGTTAAAGAAAAGATAACACAGGGAGTTTTATGTAAAAGTGATGGTTTGTTTACAGACTGTTCATTTCTACTTTTATTCCAAGAGTCTTGATCTCCCTGTCTCCCTCCATTCCTGCAGGCAGTAACTCTATCTCTGCCCTCTACCCAGGTTCACTACAAAAGGCTAGAGCCGCTGCGTGGTGGCCTTCCACAAGGATAACAGAGGGCCAGAACTTCTCCCTGTCCCCCCAACTCCATCCTTCCCACCTCTCTTTGTACTGTCCCAGGCTCAGAATTCCTACCTAGTCTCTGAAAGAAGGAAAACTGGTTCCACAAGTTTGTAGACAAGTGTCTTCTCCCTTTTAAGACTTGGTTCTTGGGCGCCTGGGTGGCTCAGTGGGTTAAAGCCTCTGCCTTCAGCTCAGGTCATGATCTCAGGATCCTGGGATCCAGGCCCGCATCGGGCTCCCTGCTCGGCAAGGAGCCTGCTTCCTCCTCTCTCTCTGCCTGCCTCTCAGCCTACTTGTGATCTCTCTCTGTCAAATAAATAAATAAAATATTAAAAAAAAAAAAAGACTTGGTTCTTGCTTAGGACGGGGGGAATCCTGGGGGATGGAGAAAACGAGGACGGAATATTCATACCCCTATCAGGCCATACTTGTAGCAGGTTTTCTTTTCCTCTTACAATGAAAGATGCTAAACTGGGCTTTTCCCCACCTGCTTAGAAGATCTTTAGAAGTAAGAATCATGTCTTACCCAAGCCAATTAGTGTTTAGTGAGTGAGTATACAAGTAAATGAATGATAAGTGAACAAACTTATTTTTAGGGGTGGGGGTGGGAGCTGAAGATGTTTGAATAGGGCTTTTTCAGTTTACGAGTTATTCAATGTACATTTTGTCACTTAATTCTTGATTGAATTGCATAAAGTAATTTTATTTTTTTAAAGATTTTACTTATTTATTTTACAGAGACAGAGAAAAAGATCACAACCAGGGGGAGTGGCAGAGGGAGAGGGAGAAAGAAGCAGGCTCCCAGCTGAGCAGGGAGACTGACATGGGACTCAATGTGGGGCTGGATCCCAAGACTCCAGGACCATAACCCTAGCTGAAGGAAGACACCCAACTGACTGAGCCACCCAGGAGCCCCACTAATTTTAGAGATTAAAAAACGAAACAAAACAAAACAAAAAAACCAAAAAAACACCTAAGATAATTGTAAAGTCAAGACAGGATTCCAGGTCTCCGACTCTAACTAGTTGCCATTTTCACTCTATTATTCCCTGTCTTTAGAAGAATGAGAGAAATTCAAATAATGATGTCATCACTAGAGAAGGAGGATGTTTCTTTTCTTTTTTTTTACCAATATAAATAATTTTATTAAATGATGATTAAATAAAAAAACCAGCATATATAAAAAGTAATTTATATCTAAATGATGTTTATGGAATTCCCTCCATTGAAAATATTTTTTCAGTTAAAGTATGTCAACTTTGAAATAAGTCTGATTAAGAGGCAACTGGGTGACTCAGTTGGTTAACTGTCTAGGTCTTAATCTCAAGCTCAAGCCTCCATCTCAGGGTTGTGAGTTCAAGCCCCAAGTTAAAATTTTTTTTTTGCTCTGAAATAATTCTGATTAAATGTTTATATTGAAAACATCAGAGTAAAAGTGAATTAAAATTGGATGTTCTTCGATTACACTTATGCAAAAGTTTGAGTGGTAGAAAATACTTTATCTCCGAAGATTTCTAAATTTCTTTAGAAAATTAGAGCCTTTCTAAACCTGAAAATAAGTATCTGTTCTTCATACTTCTAACATTTGAAGGAGGATATTTCTTAAAGGAGCCACACAGAGTGAGCCGATAAAGGCAGCGAAAGCAGTGGAAGCAGCTGCTCATTCAGTCAGACTCCACTTGTGCCCTCTTCCTCTTATTGGGGGTTCCTGAGCCGCCTCAGGGGCTATGTGACCTGCAGCTATATGACTCAGATGCCCACTGTCTTCACTGCCCTGTTCTGCTCTCCACTCCAAGCAGTAAGCCCTTTACTTTACTGATCGCCTGCCCTCTTCACTCCATAAAAATTCTTTGGAAGACCTGTGTAAACCCCTCTTGTGGACCTGGCATGACTACAGCCACTCCCAATCCCACTTTAGAGTAACAATAATACCTGACCCCAGGTCCCCCAGGCCATGCCTTGGTTTTAATGCTTGGAATACTAACTGCCAATTATTAAGAACTTCCTGTATGCTAAATAGAGTGCTGATCCCTTTAAGTGTTTAACTACTGACCCTCCAATATGCCTATGGCATTTATATTATAGTTATTATTGTACTGTCAAAGGAACTAAGAACAGAAAAATAGAATGACTTAGCTAAGGTCAGTGACTCGATTATTTAGCCCAGGAGCTGCATGTCAACTTCAGATCTGACCGATGCCAAAGCCCAGGTTCTTCAAGAACATCAGGTAGGTACCTGGTGTAAATACCCTTATCTTCAGTGAGTCCCTCTTGACAGTCATATCTAGAACAACACCTGCCCCCAGTCACTCCTTGTTCTTTTACCCTTCCTTGTTTTGCTTCATACCACTGATCACTGATGAACTGATTTATCATTTGTCTCTGTGACTACAGTTTAAGCCCCCAGAGAGCAGGGACTTGCTTTTTTTTTTTTTTTTTTTTTTGTCGCTGCCTTCTCCAGTATGTAAAGCAGAGACTGGCAATAGCTGTATTTCAATTGATATTTTTTAAAAAATATATGAATGTATAATTCTAGAATACTAATTCTAGAACACTGTTTCAGTTCCTAAGTACAAGTCGCTCAGTATTTTCCCTGTGAGAATGAGGGTGAAATTATACAGAAAAATTAAGAAAAGATGACAGAAGCAAACAGCAGGAGGATTAACTAATGTTTTTGACAACATGCATACCTTTATATGTTAGGGTATTCCAGCCCTGTACTACTAACTGATCTCCTAATCAGCTTTCGATGCCACAACAAACATTGCCCAAATCTTAATGGCTCACAACAGGAAGCATGTATCTCCTGCTCACTTTACATGAGGGCTATAGGTTGGTTGTAGCTCTGTTGGGCTTGACTTAGCTCTCCTTATCTTCACATTCTTGGTCCCAAGCTGAAGGACAGCCACCACCTGGGCCATGCTGTTCTCATAACAGAAAGCAGATGCTCAAAGAGAGATATGGGCAATCCACAGAAGCACATTCAATATTATGTCTATTCATATTCCATTCGCCAAAGCTGGTGACATGATCAAGCCAATGTCAATGGAAAAAAACAATGCATATAAGAATTCAGGGCAAGATCAGGGAGAAATAAATAATGTAATTCAGTATATAGGTATTATATTTCTAGATCAGTAGATCCAAGATCTTTTCCTTCACCAATCACACAGGTTTATAAACAACCCATCTTATATTTTTTATCAACTTTTTTCTTCCCCAAGTACATATCACTTGTTTCTACTGAATGTTTTCTAGATTTTAATTATTCTTTTTTTTTCCAATTTTGTCCAAACTGTGACATTTAATATAAATTTCTAAGTTACTAACTCTCAAATTTGGTCTCATCAACAAATTTAATCTTATTCAGTCAAATATGGCCTAAGTCCATGAAAACCAAGATCATTAGAAAGACCTTTTTTTTTTGACACAGAAATCTCATGAGATGATTTTTCCATAACAAAATCAATACAGTATTTGATTCTTTAGCTGTAAAATACCCAACCAGCTTAGTCAGAGAAAATACAATCTTTATTTTAAAGACTTCCCTAAGTATCATCACAATTTTGCTGTTCTTAGAACTTTATCAATATTGTATTATGATACTCTTCTCTGCAGAAGAACCTAAAAAAATTCTATTAATCATGGAGATATTAAAACTATCTGTCACTTGTAGCATGCATATGTAATAAAGTAATCAGATAAAATTGATATCAGAGACAAATGGTCCATATTAAAAATGTCTGCTCAAAGTTTCAAAATTGCTCCTTTTATGATGATTTTTCAATAACTAAACCTCTCAATTTGCAAATGAAGATAAATGCTAAGATAATTTTTTAAATCCTGCATTGTAAAACAGAATAAAGAGAGGCCTAAAGTGACTAACAGTGTAGCAGCTGAAAAAAATGCTTCCAAACTTTTCAAGACAAATAAATATTTTTAACCTACTGACTATTTTCTTGGACATTTACTTTAAAGTCTCCATAATTTTATTTAAAATGAAACTAATGGAAGCATGAAACATGTGAACTTAAGCAAATACACACACACACACACACACACACACACACATACATATATATATATACACACGTTTAAGTGTAAAATTGTATATTTGGGGCACCTGGGTGGCTCAGTTGGTTAAGTGTCTGCCTTTGGCTTGGGTCAGGATTTCTGGGTTCTGGGATGCTTCAGTTCCCTGCTCAGTGGGGAGTCTGCTTCTCCCTCTGCCTATTCCCCCACCCTCCCCCATCCCTTCTCTCCCTCTCTCTCTTAAATAAATAAAACCTTAAAAAAAAATCCCCAGTCTCCATAGATATTGGGTGTGCCCATGACCTTTAGAAGGTCTAAAAATTGTCATTTTTTTTTAACTCTGATTTGTCCAGGGCTGACTGTTGAAACTTAAGGCAGACAATGATCTATCTAATTCCTAAAGAAATGTAGGCAAGAGAAGCTTACATGACCTTTCTTTGGATTTAGATGTATGTCCCCAGCTTCCAGTATTATGAGCACTTGATCAGCATTCTCTCATGGGTATTTGAGTTCCCTTTCTTTTTCGTCTATGTTGCAATTAATGGAGAAAAACTAAACTTTCTTTCATACATATAAAGGCATTTATGTCAATCCATTAGCCATGATTGTGTCAAACTAATAGACAAAGGTACTGAAGTTGTGAAAACGCTTTGTCCATATTAATGTTTTTTTCAAATAAGTTTCTGCATCTAGAATTAATTTTATCATTGCAATACATAACATATTCCCTATTTTCAGAGCTCTATTTTTAAGCACAGATGACCCTCAATGGAGGTAAGTGCTTTGACTCTCATCCTGTATTCTAAACAAAGAGGAAGGACTTAGAGAAAAATAATCGGGGAAAATGATGTTTTAACCTCTGTGTTCAGAACTAAATGGTACATTTCTAGTTTTTTATAACTTCACATTGCTTCATTAGTAGCTTTTTAAAAGAGAAAATTACATTTAAGCCATCGGTCTTTGAGTACATTTACATTGTGACATGGAACTAGACTGGACATAGGGCAATTATCAGGTAGAGCTGAACATAGTGTGATGCTTCTTACTCACTTTTTTTTTTTAAGCCAGATCAGACTGCACTAAAAGAGAATGTAAGATTTAAAAGGGTAAAAACCAAACTGCAAGTACAAGTCTTTCCCTATAATGGTTCTAGTTTCTCCAGCAATGGAAGATGGGACCAATCGTTGAAGCAACAATAGGAAACTGCATGAATGCCTCATCAGGGATGTGGTAGTGTGCACATGGTACACACAGCAGTATCCTGATGTGGAGCTTCAGAAGTCAATAATATAGACCTGGAATAGCAGCAGAATCTTTAGGAGGCATGGTAAGCAAAGCTGCTCCTTTGGAGTTAGCAAAAAGAGGAGCTATCACAACCATTAGTAGACAAAATAAAGGAGAAAAGTAGAAAATAGATGCATGGATCATTCAAGCCAATCCATGAGTACATGTGAGGAACCTGAAAGGGGCTAGAGTTCTCAGAAGAATAAGGATTTGTAAACTTATTTTTACTCTAAGACCACTATAGTGCTGAAAAAAAGAAAGTGAATAATACTAGAAAAAGAAGTAACAGCATATCCAAAAATAATGGTTAAACAAAATAAGATCTTGGTAGCCTAGGATCTTACAGAATAAGATTATATGAGGGTGTGATGAGATAAGTTGTCTAAAGGAGTTGGGTAGAAAAATAATTACCAGTAGAAAGGGATACAAAGAAGGGGGTTGTAGAGAAGAAAACATACCAAAAGCATGAACCCATTAAGGGTCTTCCATCACTGGAAAAGCTAAGATCAAGTGATCAAAAGCACACATGTCTATAAAGCACTTTTTTGAATTAGCACCATACCAAGCACTACAGAGTACAAATAAATGACAGGTACTCTCACCTCTAATCTTGCAGGTGATAGCAGCAGCTAGCTATAGAGCCCCAAGGAGCATCAGACAAGAGCACATGGCAAAGTAGGGCAGATTACAAAGAATGAGTAAAAATAGAAAATAAAATCTTATCACAGTAAGGTCAGGAAACATGAACTTCAAAAGATAGGAAAGATAAAGTGTTCTGGAAATATATAGACCTTATGTATAAGTAGTTGGGACCTTTCTTATTGTTATTAAATATAAACATTCTTTTAGTCCCTTTAATCCCTCTCTAATCAAAAGCATTATGGAGCCACCGTATATCCTGAATATACATATATATAAATATTATATATATATATATTAGAATGAAGAGATTTCTAGCAATTAGAGAAAATTTATATAGTAAACTTTCTAAAACAAAAGTAACATATTGAACCTGAAAAAATATAGACCGGCAACATTTCATATGCCATAAAAATTATGAAGAACAACAAAAAAAGAAATAATGAAAAAATTGTTAATCTCCATGAAGAGGACAGAATACCGGGTAAAAACTAACAAAGATTTATTTTGAAAATCCTATCTGTCTATGAATCTTCTATAAACATATCTTTGATTTTTTAACAAGCTTAATCATTTATTTTAACTTCACCAAATATATTTTGTGGTCCCTTTAATACCAGATTGGTCACAACCAGACTGGTATGGTAAAATTGTTGTTCCTGGTTATAGAATGATGAAAATAAACAATTTCAAGTGTAATTATGGTATTTTTCAATGTTACAGCACACAATATATTTCAGACCCACGACCTCCTTTGAATGTACACTAAGCATTTAGGTAGACAGACCCATACTTCTTATAGGAGGGGCAGAAATCTGAGGTAAACCAGAACTCTGAACCACAGGAACCTCAAAGCCACAGTCTCTAAACCTCATGTAGGCTCACCCTCACATGTGCCCCATTTACTTGTGATGCAGACTAATCCTTCCTCTGAAAATAGACGTTCGTCACTAAAAACTTATCCATTTTTCTCTTTACATACTTCTGCTTCAAATATTCTTTTAACAGGATTTTATTCATGGGCATGTCCCTGACAATGCTGAGGAAAAATAAATTCTTTTTCCCTCACTGCAAAAATTGAGTATTTATCATGATACCATCATAAAAGATCTAAACCCCTTTGTAACTAAGAATCTTTATAAGCACTGTGGAAGTCTAAGTCCAGCATAGTCAATTACTGAGAAGTCTCTCCCACTGTCAACTATTTTAGTCAGGATATCATTAGATTCTTAACTTGTTTCAACTTCATAATCTGTTAAAAGTTTTCTAGATATAATTCTTCTTTATTAAATGAATGAATGGATCTGGATTATCATGTGGGATCTTATATTTTATAAGGATTCCTTATGACATTTTCTATCACAAAAGTGTTATGTTTTCAAGAACAGAAGTGTTATTTACACTGAAAAACTAATTCAAATTTATAAGGGTTTCCCAATGCTTTTGGATAATATCTTTAAAATTGTCTTTTAAAAAAATCACATTTTATGCCCAAATATAAAAGGCAGTACTATCCTAGAAAATAAAGAGAGTAAGAAACAGTTTTAAAATTTACTTTTTATAAATATAGGAGATGCATCTGTGAGTCAGAATAATAATAATATGCATAAGGACTTCCAAATTCAGAGAAGGCAAAATGGTGGAAAGGGAAGGATGGATTCCTCTGGCTACAGAGCTCAGACCAACCTGGCAGAATTTCCAAGGCTGGGTATCATAAATCAGTGTCTCTGAACTGAAACATCAGAATGTATGGGCTAACTGGGGGACCTTCCACGAACTAATATGGCAACAAAATATCAGGGTAAGGCTGAGAAAAGAATTCCACTGACATGCCACATTTTTAGGAAGCATTTTGTCAGTCAGGCAGAGCAAAAGATAGTGACATAAATGTAGGCAGACCCACAGCTGTTCATTTATGTTGGGTAGTGAAAAGAACAACCCAACCACACTAGAAACTGTCCAGTCCTATAAATGAACCTCCTAGAAATAACTGGTTAGGGATGAGAACCTTACTCCAAGATAACACAGGGTCAAAAACTAATCAGCATTGGTTCTCATCAAATGTAGTATCACATGAAGGAGAAAAGAAAGAGGAAGAGCAAATGGCAATGGACCCTCAGCAAAATAATCTTGCCACAGAGCGGATGACAAAAAAAATGCTGCCTTAAATTAAAATTTAAATGAAACAGTTAGTTACATAAACCAACTACTCAAATAAAAGATACGAAAGATTACACAACATGAGACTATGTAACAAAGGAGTGAAACACAAACCAAAAGCGCTTAGGAAAGGAGCCGACTAAAAAGTGTAACTATTACAGAAATGGAGGCTACTCTGGCATAATTACATAGAACATTACAGAATTATATAATTTTAAAGATAATATTCAAAAAATATGGCAAGGAACATGGAGCATAATATTGAGGACAGAAAACAAAATGGAATGGAAATAAAGAGTTAAAACAAAAACAAAAATAAAAAAACAAAATAAAGAGTCAAAGATCTTTTTTTACAGAAAAAAAATATCATTATGGAATCAAACATATACATAGATGGTTTCCCTAAAGGTGAGACTCAAAATAATGAAATATAACAATTGCCAATAAAACATAAGAAAATTTTCCAGAAAATAAAAGGAATAATGATAAATCCAGAGACAGAGCACAGCTTGTCCCAGGAAAAACTGGAAATAGAATGACCAATTTTATTACAAAATAATAAAATCACTGGAATTTAAAGGTAATGAAAGAATAAAGAATTAAATGTACAAGTGTAAAGATACATATAAATGGTAAATCAGGCTAGTTTTGAAAAGCTTCACAGGAACACTAGAAGACAGTGGAGTAACGCCTACCATGTTCTCAAAGATAGAGAGTGTCTCAGTAATTTTATCACCCCCCAAATTCTCATGTAAGAATAAAAACAATGACTTTAAACATGCAAAAACTCAGGGTATGTAGTGCCTATGAATTCTTCTCAAAGAAACCATTCAAGAGTAAATTTTAGCTACCCAAGAAATAAATGGAGACAAAGTGGAAAACAGAAAAACAAAACAAAACAAACAAACACACACACACACAAAATAACAACTAGTGATGAATGTTAATTCCCTTTAACTAGTACGAAAACTAAACAGTTACAGAGATTATAGTTACAGACAAAATGTCAACGTTATCAACCCTGACAGGATTCTTTCACTTCCTTGCTCTCTTTCTATATTAGGTAGAAGCATGTAGAAAATCCTTGAGTGCACAGGTGAACAGCGAAGATGAAGAACCAGGAAGATAACTTAAGATAAGAATTATAAAGAGGTCATACTGTGTTTAGATTACCAGGAAAGGAAAGAAGGCTTATAGGGTTCAGGTAGAAGGCTCTTACTGAATTCAGGCCTGTTTATTTGTTTATGTGCTCCTTATACTCCTTTTCGGAAACTGAGTCTGATGACTGGTGTATGGGAGTGAGGCACCCCCACATAAAGGAGTTTTCTAGAGCACAACGTGGTTAGGCACCATGCACACTCTCCTGCTGGTTGTATCCAAGGCTACAGAGGAGAGAAATTCCAGTTTACTAGGGCTCTAAAATTGGGTGGACTGCTAGTTTCATAAAATGCACTTAATGTAGTTAAATTCAACTGCAGCTTTCAGTAAACCCACCTGATTTTAAGCATTAATTATTGGCCATCTCTAAAGTGATATTTATATAGAAGTCACGAGGATAAATATTTATTGATTCTAGACTAACTGGGGCATTTTCTTGGTTTTAAAAATCCATTCACTCGCAGCACTTTTTTGTGAGGTGGGACCCATTATGAAGCACATTTTACAGATGAGGAATATGAAATGCACTGCACAGAAAGAGTGGTCTAAGTAATAGTCCCTAAAATAGAGAACCCCGATTCATGTTCCACCTCTGCTGTTTAATGCTATTTCGAAGAAATTGTTTGTACTGAGGTTTCAGTAGTTTTAATCATAAAATAATAATAATGATAAAAAAATACTAACAGTGCTGTTTTGAAGATCAACTCCCATAATGTACCTAAAATGCTTTAGCTGTAAAGTTTTATACCAATTTATCATTATTATTATTATTATTATTATTATTATTATTATTTTATTATTGTAAACATTCTCCATTTGGTCATCTCATTTATAATTAGCAACATTGTGCATGCTTTTATATCTTTAAACTCAACAGGGTTATACTATTTTTCAATAGAACTAAAAATCATTAGTTCCTTTCTACAAAGTGTATCTAAAATAACCAGTCTCTGAATGTTCCAAGGAAAGAGAGTCTAGATTAGCCTCTCAAGAGATCTTTATCTCAAAAATGTTAAGGACCACAGACAGTGGAATGTACTGCCTAACCAGTTGTTGAAGGTGGTTTTTAAATCATAGGAGCTGTGGATTTTAAAAGTATGTGCTAACAAATTCAGATTTATGTTATCTCTGTTATCTATTGGTCCCTGGAACTTTTTCTCTTTCCTAAAATAACTGCATGGATCTAAGAGGAATCTCAAGAACAAATGATTCAGACCAATTAATTAGAAACCATCTCTCATGGTTACAATCTGAGTACAAAATATTCCAGCAGTCAAGACAGAGCCTTTCAAATATTCATGTTTACAACTTATAAGAGATTTATGAGTTTTCTCCTTTGTTTTTTTTTTTTTTTTTTTTTTTTTTAAATTTTATTTATTTATTTGACAGAGGGAGAGAGATCACAAGGAGGCAGAGAGGCAGGCAGAGAGAGAGGGGGAAGCAGGCTCCCCGCTGAGCAGGGAGCCCGATGCGGGCCTCGATCCCAGGATCCTGAGATCATGACCTGAGCCGAAAGCAGAGGCTTTAACCCACTGAGCCACCCAGGCGCCCTTCTCCTTTGTTTTTAATAGTAATTTATGTCTTTCTCTTGTTTCCCAGAACACCCTTCTTTATAATGAAGTCGTATTCCAGATAAATCTTGAATATTTCCTCTTTCAGTCATTTTGTCCTACTTTATCTTTATTCTTTCTTAAGCTGGCATTAGGGAGGAAAGCATGCTTTTCCAAGAGGAAGCAACTTCAGCACATTAGGTTTCCAAAAGTATTACTAATGCAGAGTAGATTTAATAACTGGGAGGGATAATTGCAGCATTGCCTGTGAAGCCTACAAATATTTAACAATAACAAGCATTAGAGGGGTGAGACTCAAACTCCTTTGTTCTGAGAAGCTAAGCCTGTATGTCTAATTGGATACCAGCTTCAGTTCATTATATTCCATCTCTGCAATTTCATGATTTAGATTATACAGCTTTGATCTATAATTTTTTCCCCTCCTACTCTGGTATATCTTATATGGGCCTAAAATCCCCAAGCAAAAACTCTTTAAATGGCTCAGTGCCAGGACTCGTTTCCAAACCCTTGAATTCTTTTCCCAGTCTCATGCTTTGAATTTGGAAGTGAAATCCATTTGTTTTAGCTTGTTCATTTGTTTTCTTTGGCCTGGTGCAGCTTAAGTGCCATTAAGGGTTTCTACGATGTCTGAACTTGAGGGAAGAAGAGAAGTACAAGATATATTACAAGTGAAAAACGAAGAGTAATGTCATAGAATTCTAGAAAGCCATCACACACATCGTGTTTAATATTTTCTTCTCTAATTCTTAATATTTACCTTCAAATCCTTTTAGGACATATTCAATTCCACCTTCATTAATTGCATTTACTTATTTATAATTAAAAGAAAAATTTAAAATAATCTGTCCGAGAAAAATTGTTATCTTCACATAACACAAGGGAAAATGTCAAGGCTTTTTTTTTTTTTCACTATACTCATTGTCTGAGTTATAGTTATAAAAACTCCTAATTCAATTAAGGTGAGTCTTATTTAAAAATCAAATATAAAAATTTCAGTAGATTGGCTGAATTAATGCCTCTGATTCTTTACCTCTCCATTCACATTCCATATGATTCTGCGTGTCTTATCTCAAAAAAAAAAGGCATATATTTTCCTACTCCTTGATTTTGAATTCAGCTATGTGATTTTGCTTTTCTCAGTAGGATGTTAGTCATGTTGGTACATTCAGGGCTTGGAAAAAAAGGGCATGTAATTGTCTGCCATTGCTCTTGCCTTGCTACCAGCTCTGCACATGGCCAGGCTAGTCTACTGGTAGTTGAAAGACACATAAAATAGAATCATAACCTCCCAATCCTTCCAGCCAAGGCCGACCTACAGCCAGCACGAGTTCTTCCCTGGCATGTGAGTGAGCCAACCATAATCAGCAGGATGACTTCATCACTCGGCTGACTAGGAGAAAAAGCAAGCCTGGCCACCAGCACTTGAGCACAGTGGTGTGGGATAAATAAATGCGTGTTGTTTAATTCCTTAAAGGTTTGTGGTTGTTTGTTATACAATATTTCCATAACAACAGATAACGGATATTTACGTATCTAGACACGATACATGCACATATGTAAACATATGTATACATTATAGTATAAATGCTTAGAAATGTGTTGGAGGGTAAAAATATGTTTCTGAATAGTTACATGCAATAGTAAAATATATGTGAATGGATGTTATAATAGATTTAGAAACTTTAAGGTTATAGTCACAGAAATAGACAATTTTTCCTAAATCCACTTTACCTAAAACCCCTTTCCCTAAAAGTTTTCCAAATACTCAAACTCCTTTTAATATATTTGTGTATGTTTGAAAGACTCATTTTTACTTTTTATATTTCTGGCAAAATTTAGTATTTTAGTTATTTAGATTTTAGTATATTTTTATCTTAATTTTGTATGTCTAATAAATAAATTAGATTTACAAAACTTTTGGAAAGGTAAAAATATTTTGTTTCTTTGCAGGTTTAATTTAATATTTTATTCATTTTTTAATATACTAACACCCTCTTAGTCAGGAAAAAAAATTTTCTTCAGTTAAAAAAGGTTAGTAATAATTTCCTGCTAATAATACTAAGTCATTCAGTATAATGAATTATGGGATTTGTACAATCTTGATATAGTCTGAATATGCATTGTCTTATGAATTGTGTTGTATTTCGTAGCCCAGTGTTCCTCCATGGGAATAAATATACTGAAACATTTTAATACCATGTGACATAATATGAACCTGAAATATCTTTAATCTTTCAAAAAAAGATGGGGCACCTGGGTGGCTCAGTGGGTTAAGCCTCTGCCTTCAGCTCAGGTCATGATCTCAGGGTCCTGGGATCGAGCCCCACATCGGGCTCTCTGCTCAGCAGGGAGCCTGCTTCCTTCTCTCTCTCTGCCTGCTTCTCTGCCTACTTGTGATCTCTCTCTTTCTCTCTCTCTCTCTCTCTCTGTCAAATAAATAAATAAATAAAATATTTTTAAAAAATCTTTCAAAAATGAGATGTTTCAGATTAGCTAGACTTTCAAGTGTTCAAAAACAGATATAATGGGTAAAGAAATAAACAATGATATAAAACAATCCCATCTTCACAAAAATGTTATGAATTGATAACCTGTACTACACAAATTTTTAAATATGTCAAATAGGGGCTCCTGGGTGGCTCAGTGGGTTAAAGCCTCTGCCTTAGTCTCAGGTCATGATCTCAGGGTCCTGGGATCGAGCCCCGTGTCGGGCTCTCTCCTCAGCAGGGAGCCTGCTTCCTTCTCTCTCTCTCTCTGCCTACCTCTCTGCCTACTTGTAATCTCTCTCTCTCTGTGTCAAATAAATAAAATCTAAAAAATAAATAAATAAATATGTCAAATAGTTTGGAGGTAAAGTAGAACTCGTATCTCCCTATCTCATCTTGCCACCATCCACGTGGTCAAGAGAACAACTTGGGAATTATAGTAATTATGGGTCTGGTACCATTTATGTTCAGTTAATGCCAGGAAATAATTAAAATGTGACACAAAACAGAATGAGAATAAAAATGGATTTTTTTAAAAAAAGATTTATTCTAGAGAGAGAAAGACAGTGTGAACAGGAGGAGGGGCAAAGGGAGAGGGAGAGAGAATATCCAGCAGACTTCCCACTGAGCATGGAGCCAAACATGGGGCTCAACCTCCGTGAGATCCTAACCTGAGCCAGAATCAAGAGTCAGATGTCTAATCAACTGAGCCACCCAGGCACCCCTAGAATGAAACTGATCTTTAACTTAAAGCTAAGGTAATTAATTCTCTCTCTCTCTCTCTCTCTCTCTCTCTCTCTCTCTTTTATACACACACACACACACACACACACACACACACACACATCATAGAATCAAAGCACATCCATCCCTAGGAAGAACACAAATTTCCTAAACTGGAAAAGAAAATAAATAAATTCGGTTTTGTTCGCCAAAGTATATTCTATTTTAGATACTGAGAAGAAAGTCAATTAGTGTCCATATTCAGAGTCTTCCAATCTTTTTTCTTTCTTTCTTCCTGCCACTGTGGGCAGGGCCAGATTGTTTCCACAAAGGAAAACTCTTTATAAACTGTGAAATGCCATGTAAGTATAACTTTTTCCAACTTGCTTTGAATCTATAGATTATGCAATTTAACCCTAAGGTATGTTGAGTTTTGCATATTCTGAAGGCATGGTACTATATTGAAAACAACAGAAGTGTCAATAAATGTTGGAAAAACCATTATAGTTAGGCCCATTTTACAAGATGGTATAGTCTGAAACACTCTTGTCATCTGATTTAATATACTCATGAAAGATATACTAAATAGCAAAAATGTCCAAGATTAAAAAAATAATAATAAAGCTTAGAGAAGACGGTATTGAGAGGAAGGGGTGGGAAATACCAGTAGTCACAGCATCAGTAAAGCTGGATGGGAAAGCACACTTGAGCCAACAGCCAGGAAGCTACCTGAGACCACACCAGTAAAGAGTTCTCAAGTTCCACTCTAGTAAATCAGGCATGGGTGCCAAGTTACTGGGCTTTCCTCATAGAATTCCTTCTATAACTGCCAGAATCAAATTTGGCTATACTCCCACTGAAGTAGACAGTGCCCTCAAGTGGACACAGGTTTCAAAACACTCTTCACTGACCACCCTACCTTGCTTGACGATTCCGCAATTCATACAGCAGGTCTGCTACGCATGTGTCACAACTGTGGGCAAGCCAACCCTCAACTCAGAGACCAGCCAGCTGAATACCAGCCAAGAGTGAGCAGACCTCCTCAACAGAAGGTTCCAGCTAAAAATCACATGTGCACAGTGCAATGACCAGGAGCCAGCAGAATTGATCAGCTCAGTTTTAAACATTCAATGTGCCTTCTAGAAAGACAACTAGTTCAAAAGAAAAGTGAGGAGATGTTTAAGGATACAAATTTGCAACTGGTAGATGACTAAGTCCTGGAGATCTATGCACAGCATAGTGATTATAACCAACAATACTGTATTATGAAGTTGCTAAGAGACTAGATCTTAATTGTTCTCACCACAAAAAAAGACATGATAATTATGTGACCTGATGGAGGTGTTAGCTAACACTAGATGGTAATGATACTGCAATATATAAATGTATCAAATCAACACTGCTGTACAGCTGAAACTTATGAAATGAAGAAGAAGAAGAAGAAGAAGAAGAAGAAGAAGAAGAAGAAGAAGAAAAAGAAAGAAAAGAAAGAAAGAAAGAAAGAAAGAAAGAAAGAAAGAAAGAAAGAAAGAAAGGAGAGAATAATGACAAGAGAGAAGTAGGGAACATTTTTGTTTTCACCATGAGAGCAAGTAAAAATGACATTCAAATGTATTTTGAATAAGACTGTAGTTATATACATTACTTCTTAGTGATTGAGATTAATAAAACTCTATAAGCTACGAGTAACAGAAAAATTGTAAAAGATAATTCCAAATAAATGAACCACCATATAACGCTCAGTACATAAAATACATTGCTTAGTTTAAACACAAACAAATAGGTAGGTAGTTCATTAGTTTAGAAGTTGGGCTTTTCCTGTTCCCACTGAACAAATATTAAACAAATATTTCAAGAATATCCATTTGACATGGCAACGAATCATTAGCATGTGCAATGAAATGCCATGTTCCAGGCAGACTCTGAGTAATCCTTGACTAAGCATGTCCACATCTCTGAATTAAGACAGCAGCCATGGTTGGAAATTAGCTATATGTATTCAAATCCAAGACAACACTAACACCCAGTCTTCCTTTCAGTATCCGTCTGTAGTATGGGGATCCTGTGGTTGCTCTAATCACAAAATCCAATAAAACGTCCTCTTTCCTACAAGGCAAGTATTTTTTTAAACTTGCCCTTCAAAGCCTATAAGCGGCTGGGAACATAAATGATAAAGGGGTGAGACTGAGAAAGAAAGTCAGTGTCAAGCCACTGAGATTTTAGCTTTATTACACTCGCACAACAGCTTAATTCACTAATAGACTTGAAGACTTAACTGTGTGCTAAAGTATGATTTAGTTAGATCATCTCCTTTACTTTCAGCAGATTTTGACATAAAGGAATGTCACAGAGAAGCCAGGAAGGCATTTATGAGGATATTCCGTCAAGAGGAAGAAGAACCTTATAGGCAGGATAAGGAAATCTTTAAAACCTTTACAGGTTTGTTCTGTGACAACCTTTCATTGATGTAGTTTATTAAAAGTATCTCTCTCTTTCATTTTTTTTTTTAGATTTTATACCAAAGAAATTGGAGCAGGGAAACCTTGAAGATTTTAGCTGAAACTCTTTAAAAAGTTTATAAAGACTTTCTACCAGTTTACAGAATAATATGGGAGTTTTAACATAAATATTATTGTTCAACTTGCAACCATTTTGCAATGAAACCAACCATTGAAAAGTGGTTCAAAATTCAGAAGTCCTTCTAAATACAAGCAGCACACACTTAGGATCACTTAAAGGTTTATCAGTTACTGGCTTCCATGGTAGGAGAGCACACTTAAAATGTGAGTTAAAATCTGTATAGTTTTCAAACATCTAATCTTAATTTTGATTAGGACCATACAGCCTTATAACAACAACAACCAAACCACAGCTGTATATTCCACTCTGCCATTACCACCTCAAATTTCCACTTCTAAGAGTGAAACATATTTCTCTTAACCGTTCTTATGTTTACCTTCAAAATTCCTTATAACTGCTTATAGTTATCTTTTTCCATTTTCATTTTAGATATTATACATTGACTTACTACTAATAAGAATGAAGATTTAATTCCATTGAATTCTCATTGCTCCAAATACCATCCCCTTAAACACACTGCCCTCCCTTATCTTTTAAATATCATAATATAGGTGAAATCAGTATCCACTGATAAAACTATGACAAAAATACTCACAACTGAGCCATGCAGTATATTATGAGACATTTTATCTTGTGTATAATCTTTCTTTTCTCTGGAGGTTATAATCATCTTATTTTTTCATTAGTTTAATTTTCCATATACTTTGCTCTAATTCATACCCATTTCCCCTACAGAACTACAAAACTACAAAATTCCCAATGATACATTTAAACACCTTTGTTTATTTTTTTTTCCTTCCCCTGGCATATTCCACCTGGATACTCCTAATCTCCTAAAATTATTAGGATTGTTTGGTCCCTAGGTCTACTGCATGGGGGTCAAAATCCAGTATCCCTTTACAATGAGTCTGTGTGAGTTCTCTGCAATTATGAACATCCTTGAAATGAATGATAACTGGAAGCCTCAGCAGAGACATAAAAAATCTCATCAAAGAAATAGAAGATATAAAGAAGAAGTAAATAGAAATTTTAGAATGGAAAAATACAGTAACCAAAATAAAAATTTGAGTGGATGGACTGAAGAGCAAAAGGAAAGAACCAGGGAACTAGAAGGTAGAACAACGGAAATTACTCAAACTGAATAATTGGGAAAAATAACTGACCAGAAAAAAAAATATATGCATATATATATATGCATATATATATATGATGAACACAGCCTGCCTCCAGGACCTGTGGAATGGTAATAAAAGATCTCACACTCATGTTACCAGATTTCCCAAAGGAGAGGACAAAGAAGGAAGGCCTGAAAAAGTAAAGAAGAAATAATGGCTTAACTTCCTAAATTTGGCAAGAGAAACAAACCTACAGATTCTAGAAAATGAATGACTCTACAGCAGAATAATCCAAAGAAATCTGTGCCAAAACACATCCTAATTAAACACCTTAAAACTAAAGATAAAAAACTGAAAGCAGAGAGAGAAAAATGACACCTTACCTTTAAGAGAAAAGTAATTTTATTTTTTTAAGATTTTATGTATTTATTTGAGAGCAAGAGAGAGCACAAACAGGGGAAGGGGCAGAGAGAGTAGAAGATTCCCCACTCAGCAGGGAGCCTGACATAAGGCTTGATCCCAAGACACTGACATCATGACCTGAGCCACAGGTAGATGCTTAACCGACTGAGACAGCCTGGAGACCCGAGAAAAGTAATTTTATTTTTTATTTTTATTTTTTTAATTTTATTTATTTATTTGACACAGAGAGAGAGAGATCACAAGTAGGCAGAGAGGCAGGCAGAGAGACAAGGAGAGGAGGAAGCAGGCTCCCTGCTGAGCAGAGAGCCCGATGCGGGCCTCCATCCCAGGACGCTGAGATCATGACCTGAGCCGAAAGCAGAGGCTTTAACCCACTGAGCCACCCAGGCGCCCGAGAAAAGTAATTTTAATGACACCGAATTTTTCACCAGAAATCATGCAAGCCAAGAAGAACTGGCACCACATTTTTCCATATTGAAAGAAAAGAAATATCAACCCAGAATCCTTTGCTCAGTGAAAATACTTTTCAGTAATGAGGAGGAAATCAAGACGTTCTCAAATGAAAGAAAACTAAGAGGATCTGTTACCAGCAGAACAAAGCTAAAAGAATGCCAAAGGGAATTCAGAAATCAATGAAATTGAAAACAAGAAAACGATACACAAAATCAATGAGATAAAAAGCTGGTCCTTTGCAAAGATCAATATAATTGACAAATCTCTAGGAAGACTGACAAAGAAAAAGAAAATAGAGGACACAAATGACGAATATCAAGAATGAAATAAAAAATATCAATATTTCTGATCAGAAATATCAGTAACAGAGACCATGCAGACATAAAAGGATGACAAAGGGATGTAAGACAACTTTACACACATAAATTTGACAACTTAGATCAAATGGGCCAATTCCTTGAAAAATCCAAACTGCCACAACTTCTCAATATGAAGTAGATAATTTGAATAGCCCTGTAGCTATTGAGGAAATTGAATTTGTAACTTAAACACGTTTTGCAGAAATCTCAGAACCCATATGTTTCACTGGATAATTCTATGAATGTTTGTGTTTAAAGAATTGACACCAATTCTACACAAACTCTGCAAGAAGACAGAAGAAGAGGGGATACCATTTATTTTATGAATCTTACTATATAGCTATATAGCTATAGTAACTGAAATGCTGTGTGTTGACATTGGGATAAATACACAGATCACTGGACTAGAATAGAGAACCCAGGAATAGAATAAAACGCCCAACTGATTTTTGACAAAGGTGCAAAGGCAATTCAGTGGAGGAAAAAACATTTCAGCAAAGGTCCTGGACCAATGAGATATCCTGGGCAAATAACAAACAAACAAACAAAAGAAACCCAACCTAATTCTCACACCTTTATATAAAACATAACTCAAAATGGGTCACAGACTTAACTGCAAAAGGTAAAACTATAAAACTTTAAGGAAAAAAAGGAAAATCTTCCAGATCTACATATAGCTAAGTAAAGTATTCTTAGATTTAAGACCAAAAGAATCACCATGAAAGAAAAAGTTGATAAATTAGACTTCATAAAAATAAAAATACAAATTACTCTTTGAAAACTTCTGATTAGAGAATGAGAAAAGGAGCTACTGACCAGGAGAAAATATTTGCAATCTATATGAGAAAGAATTGGTGTCTCCATCATATAAAATAGCTCTCCAAACTCATGTAAAAATAGAAACCATCCAGTCAGTAATGGGCAAAGGCATGAAGAGCCATTTTACTAGAAGACATACAGCACATAAAAGATGTTCAACATTAGTAACCCAATGAGATACAACCACACATGGAGAAACTGGATCGCTCATACATTGATGGTAGGAATGTAAAATGATACAGTCACTCTGAAAATATTTTGATAGTTTCTGAAAAAAACTAAACTTGCAACTTACATATAACCCATTAACTACATTCATGGTTATTTATCATAGAGAAATTAAGATTTATGTTCATACCAAAACCTATACATTAATATTTATAGCCCTTAAATGGAAACAACTCCTATGTCCCTCAGTGGATGATGAAACAACCTGTCATACATCCATACCATGCAATACTGCTCAGCAATGAAAAGGAATGGACTATTGGTACATGCAACAGCCTGGATGAATCTCCAGAAAATTACTCCAAATGAGAAAAACCAGTCCCATAAGTTTACATGGCATAGGCTTCCATTATTATAACATTCTTGAAATAACAACATTCTAGAAACAGAGAATGGACTGAAGGTTGCTGAAGATTAAGAAGGGGTTGTGGTGGGAAGAAAGTGTGTATGGCTATAAAAATGCAAATAAAGGATCTTTCTGAGATGGAAATGTTCAGTACCTTGATTGCATCAATATCAGTATTCTGGCTGTGGTCTTGTACTATAGTTTGCAAGATATAACTGTTGAGTAAAACTGGTTACAAGATGGGGGTTCCCTCTGTATTATTTTGTACATTGCACATGAATCTACAATTATTTCAGAATACAAAGTTTAATTTAGCATACTATGATACAATATGAGAAAACAGCATTTTGAAATACTTGGTAGATAAATGTATATTTATATACGTATATGCAGTATATGTATTTATACATATCGCAATGTACATAAATTTCTATTTATATGAATAAGTCTAAAATATTTAATATGTGGACATTTACAAAAAAAATTGTCAACCCATGATACAAACACCACACACACACACACACACACACACACACACACACTTCCTTTTTGATATTTTAAGACTCAACAATTTCCACTAGGATTTAAGAAGTACAGAGCATATAGGAATTTATAGTTTTGCCAACTCATGGATTTTATTTGTGCATCCCAGCTCTGGTTTCTGTTGGCGAATTGTTTACTTAGCCAATGAGCAATCACAACACAGCTTTATGCTTTACTTGTCATCCCATAGCCTTTATGATACCCTATATGACATAAAATTATATTATATATTTCTGAAAAATAGCCCATTAAATAAGAGAAAGATGCTAATATAAATGTAGTTAATTTTTTGTTTTGGGATATGTCAGGGAAAAACAAAGTGTAAGTAAAAAAACAAATCGGTTATACTTCTGTTTTTAAAATTTGAGAGATTCATCAAGATATTGGCATATATCCCTTGAGAATGTCAATGATTCAGAAATACATATTTTAATTACCATTTTATTAGAGAAAGTTAAGTAGAATGTGAAATAATTTAATAGCATAAAAGGTAGTATGAGGGTTTCCAGTAATGTAAAAAACAAATACAAATTTATAAGGATTCTTATAACTAAGGATGAAACAATAGATATTGAAATCATATGAACACAGAGCCGATATTTTTTTAAAATACTACATCACTTGGGAAGATACCATCTGAAATATTATTTCTGTGAAGTTTCTTAATATATTCTCCCTTGTTCTAACTCCTTTGTGTAGTTTATGGGTTATAGTTTCTAATACAGATCAAAGAAGTTTTCTTTCAGTTGGATACAACCATCATGACATCACATCTTTCCTATCAAAAGCCCTTCCTCCCCCAGTTCATAATGAACAGTGTTCTGACACTCTTGATTCAGTTGACGGAGGGAGTATTGATATATCAGTAAATAACATCAGCAAAAATACTCAATATATTTTCTGTCCTTCAAGTCCAGACATGAACAGTGTGCTTTAAACCATCACACAAATGATATGACAAGAACAATGCACATTATTATATTTTCTTTAACTTTTTAGTGTATTTAGTATTACCTCCCTCCACAAGCATCTATAGCTGCCAATTCCACTGAGTTTGGCCATTATACATATGCCATTTGGAAAATAATTTTTCAAAGGGATTTTTTTCTTTCATGAAAGTTTTACATAATTTTCATTGCAAATTTAGTCTATTTTTATCACGTCACATGGAAACCTATAGTTTAGTATTTTGCTTCACATGAGTTTTTGTTTGATTTGGTTTTGTTCATTTTTTGTTTGTTTTTGTCAGAGAGAGAACACACAAGCAGGGGGAGTGGCAGACAGAGGGAGAAGCAGGCTCCCCACTGAGCAGGGAGCCCTATTTGGAGCTTGACCGCAAGACACCAGGATCATGACCTGAACCAAAGGCAGACACTTAACCTACTGAGCCACCCAGGCAGCCTATCACATGAGTTTTTAATAGTTCACAGTGATGCTAACATAAGTTATAAAATGTCTGTGACCATATCAACATGCAGTTTGATAGCCACACATAAAATTATGTAAAATTTATACTTAAATATGACAGAACTTGGACAAGACTTGATCTATTCCCATTATCTGAGGACATGTGAAGTTGGGAAAAGCTTGAGAATAGTTTCTGGAACTTTCTAGTTCCCTCAGGAAATAATTAAATGATCTACTCAGGGTTCCATAGGAAATTTCCCTGACCACAATCAACATTTTATAATGTCTATAAGTGGTCATTCTTTTTTCTTCAAAGTTTCTTTAACTTTATAGTTAAGCAGGGAAGGATTACAGTTTTTGAGGGAAGTTAGACAAAGAAGGGGAAGTTTAATTATACAGAGTACAGCATTTATATTTTATATTCATTGCTTAAATCTAAGAAAACTGAGCTGAAATTTTTCATCATTTATTCTACAGAAATACAGAATTTTACAGAGGTATTTAAGTTGTGATATATCTGTGCATCTTTCTCATATTCACCACACAGTAGAGTGGAAAAACTGCTACACTTAGAATTTAAAAACAAATCCTAGGTTTAAGTTTTGTTTCTAGGTAGTATCATTATACCCAGTCAAAAATGGAAAATCTTATTAGTTGTAAAGCAGGTCTTTCCTACCTAGCCCAGAGCCATGAGTGTTTGTAGAGTAATTCATATTGTTGTCATACCAGAATGACAGAAGACAACTTAATTTTCATTCTTTCTCTTTATAGATGATCAAGCTTTTTAAGCATATTGTACAAATTATCCCCAGTTTTACTTTTCTTTCTTTTTTTTTTACAATATGTTAGTCTCAACATGTTAAGACATAGTGGTGGTGTACAGCATAATGATTTGACAATTATATACATAAAGAATTTCTCATCACAGTGTCTACCATCTGTCACTAAACAAAGTTATTACAATATTATTAGCTGTATTCCCTATGCTGTACTTTCATTCCCATGATTTATTTATTTTATAACTGGAAGTGTGTACCTCTTAATCCCCTCTTACTTTATCTGCAGGATTTATCAGTTCTTATAAACACTACCTGAAACTGTTTTTTTTCCCTTTATATACTCAGTTTATACTGTTAGGTGTATATAGGTTTACAATTATTGTATCATCAAGTAATGTCCATACTTATACATAATGATGCTCTTAATGCTGAATTCTATTACTCCAGTGGTAATACTGTTTTTTTTATATTATCTTTCTCCTTGTTAGTATCACTTTATAATTCTTCTATTTTAAAACTTCCTCTGTCATCAAGTTCTTTTTTTTTTAAGATTTTATTTATTTATATGACAGAGAGAGATTACAAGTAGGCAGAGAGAGAGGAAGAAGCAGGCTCCCCGCTGAGCAGAAAGCCCGATGCGGGCCTCGATCCCAGGACCCTGAGATCATGACCTGAGCCGAAGGCAGAGGCTTTAACCCACTGAGCCACCCAGGCGCCCTGTGTCATCAAGTTCTAAATGTGAATTTCTAAATAGCTGGATTTTATTTCTTTTTAGTCAAGTTGAGAATATTTGCCTTTTAAGTAAGCTTATTTTGCTTATATTGATAATGATTACTTTTCTATCATCTTATTTCTTTATCATGTTAAGTATTGTATTTCTTTGGAGTTTTTTTGGACTTTTGATAACATTCTTATTTCAGTTTTTCCATTACTAGTTTCAAAGTTATGCTTTCTGTCCTATTTATTTGAATCAGGACTTCTCAGTAGTGGCGCAAATGACCGTTTGGGCTGGAAAATTCTTTGTTGTGAGGCCCTGTCCTATGTATTGTAAGAAGCTTCTTAGCAGCATGACTGATGTCAACCCACTAGATGATAACAGCACAACCCCTCCTTGAGTTATGACAACCAAAAATGTCTCCAGCCATTGCCAAATGTCCCAGAGGTGGAAAACATACTCTCAGTTAAGAAGCACTATTTTAGGGCACCTGGGTGGCTCAGTGGGTTAAAACCTCTGCTTTCGGCTCAGGTCATGATCTCAGGGTCCTGGGATCAAGGCCCGCATCGGGCTCCCTGCTCGGCGGGGAGCCTGCTTCCTCCTCTCTCTCTGCCTGCCTCTCTGCCTACTTGTGATCTGATCTCTCTCTCTCTGTGTCAAATAAATAAATAAAATCTTTAAAAAAAAAAAAAAGAAGCACTATTTTAAAGATTGTCTCAAATTGTTACATGCACATACATCAAAACAAAGCTTAATGTTAATATACATCATATTTTTTGCCCAGAGGAGATGAGGACCTTAAAATGCTATGTCTGCACTCTTTCCTTGCAGATTCCATTTCCTTGCTCGTAAATTATTTCCTTCTGAAACGGCACTTTTTGTAAGTATAAAGTCTGTTACTGGGTGTGTATCTGAAAATACGTTTATTTTATCCTCACTTTCAAATGATAGTCAAGGTTGAGTTGGAGAGATGATATTATTTTTCCTCAGCAATTAGGAGATATGACTCCATTTGGGTGTGGCATGTATCATTGCCCATGAGAAGTCAACTGACAGTCCGGTGCTCATTACTTGGCAGTGATCTGTATTCTCTAAGGTTTCATTACTTTGTCATCATTGTTGATGTTCTGTAGTTTGGTGAGACGTTATCCTATATGTGGATTTGTTTTTAAATTATTCTACTCAGGATTTGGCAGGTATTTTTAATCTGAATATTCACGCTTTCTTCAATGCTGGAAAATTCTCCAACATCATCTCTTCAGATAATGCTTTGCCCTTATTTTGTGGGCTCTGTCCTAGAACTACAGTAGAAATAAATTGGAATATCCCATTCTTTCTATCTCAACTTTCACATTGCCATCACTTTATCTGGTTTTGCTTTAGTCTCAGTTGAGTTCCTTATATTTGGATATCATTTTATCAGTCTTCTCTTTAGCATTGCCCAACATAACTGCTTAAATATTTGAGTTTTCAACGTTGATAACTACGTTGTTTAATTCTATAATTTACATTTCTTTCTTCATATCTGCCTCCCCTTTTTTCCCCCATTTTATTTATTCTTGAATTTTGGTTGTTATTATTTTTACCTCTGAATATTTTAAACCTCTTTTATAATAACTCTTTTAGATTTGTCTAAAAGGACTGATGGGATATGAATTTTCCTGTTTTTGCAGCTTCCAATTCTGATTTTCACTATTTATTTCCTTTGCATATGCTGAAATTTGCACAAACGAGCTCACTGTCAGTGGAAGTTATTTGTCTATTGGAGGACTTAGTGACCTAAGTTGTGAAGATGTCCTTCCAGTTTCTAGGTAAATGTCTTGGCTCTGTACTTCCCTCAGTGCACTGGGTAAATGTGCAAATTCAGACATCACATCCACAAGTTTATGTTTTTTATTTCCCTCAGGTTAAATATCTATTCTTCCAGGAACCCATGGAGATTAGATGCCCTGCTCTATCCCAAGGCCAGCGGGCAGAGTGAGATAATTCATGTAGATTCTTCTCTTTATTCAGTTAAGTTCAGCTCTATCTCCCAGACACCAGGCCCATGGCCATCCCAGGCATCTTGGTGAAGTTAAAATCCAGCCACTCAGATATATATTAAATCCTGATGCTCCATGGGATATATTTCATATCACTCACTGTTCCCATTTCCTCATATTTTCTGGCACCAGGGGTTTCTCCTTTTTACTTCTAAGCTTGGCCTTGAATTTACATTTTATTGGTCATATTTTATCAATATAATGTTAGTATATAATTTCTACGTTTAAGGTTTTCCATATCAGCTGAGTTTTCTATATGGGCTAAAATTTGTTTGATTTTCTAACATATGAATTTTTCTTGTTATTTCTTTTGTTTCTATATCTAATTTAAAAAATATTTTATTGAGCTCTACTTAGATCTTAACCCTTTCTTTCCTTTTAAGTTTTCTGCCTCTGTTATACAGAGACTGTTTCTTTTCAAATCCTACTGAAAATACCAAACCTATTTTTAAATGCTCTGTTTGCTCCTACAGAAAATATTTTTCAGATGTCTGCCTTCATTTTTGTTTTAGGATGATATTCTTCCTCCCTTCATCCACAGTAAATTTTTTGTAAGTTTTGTACTGGGCTCTTTTTCTTGTTTACCTTCAAAGTCCACCCTTCACACTCCTTCCCCCTGTATGCCTCATAGTGTGCACTGTGAAGCTAGTATGTATGGACTACATCAACAGGCTGGGAAATTTGAAGCTTCCAGCTGAGTTCAAAGGACAGGAGCAAAATGACACTGGAGTATTTATTTCCCTGCTGTCATTCCTTCTGAGTTGTTCAGACTTAGCAGAGCACTTGTGAGGGACTCCCTCAGGTGTTCCCTGGACTTGGCTCTTCAGATCTGGGATAGAAATGGTTCCCTATGCTTGTTAACTCTGGGAATTTGCTCCATCCATCCACTCTTTTTTTTTTTTTTTTAAGATTTTATTTATTTATTTGTCAGAGAGAGAGCACAAGCAGGGGGAGCGGCAGGCAGAGCAGGCAGAAGGAGAAGCAGGCTCCCTGCTGAGCAAGGAGCCCTATGCATGTCCTGGGATCATGACCTGAGCCCTGAGCAAAAGGCAGCCGCTTAACTGCCTGCGGCACCCAGGTGTCCCCATCCATTCTTTTCTACAATCTGCCCACCCCTTGGCAAAACATTCCCTTTACTAAATTATTTTCTTGTACTCAGTTTGTGTTTGTTTTGTTTTGCTTTCTGTGTCCTAATTAATAAAGGTTTCACTCTGTATTTTATATTTTGCTATTATTTTTCTTCATTCTTTATGGGGAGGTCTATCTATCTAGAGCAGCCAAAGAGTATGCGGAGTTTCTTCAGCCATAGTCTTAAAATGTGTTAAACAATTATGATTTTCATATTTATAGCTTAAATTTGTTGCTTTCATATGGCATGGCTTTGTTGGCTTTGTTAGAATCAAATTTCTCTTATCTAGTTGCCTATCTCTCCAATATTCTCTGCAATACTCAGTACCAGTTGTGACACATATATTTAGCTAGCCAAGTTGCTTTTTTTGTAGAAAGGAAATAGAATGACACTTTCTGGCATACACAGATTTAGGAAAGAGATACATATGCATATTTGAAGAGGTGCTTCATCTAAGCCTTTAAAACAAAGAGAGGGACCCAACACTGGAAAAGTTAGGCTCTAGAAAGACTTGCAGGAGCACTCTGCTTCCACTTGGGCCAAGTAGCTCTTATTAGACCAGACAACCTTAGATTGATAAAAACAATCAATTTTGAAAAAAACAAAAAAGCAAAAAACAAAACAAAAACATTAACCACCCTCCCAGCCCCCCTCCCAGCTGATGGCCTTGGAGGGGGAACAAGAGCAGCAGAATTTAGAGGTGAGATGCTACTTAGTAGAAAGGAAAGGAACCTGGTGAGTTTCCTGTTTATAAAACATTTAGCCTGGGGGCAGGCCCCTATCTGTACCTCTAGGGACTGCTGAAACTGATGGAAAAATCCACAGTTTTACTTACTTGAAGAACCAAAAGACAGCGTTCAGTGGGCAACTGCAGCCATGAGAATATGAGGAGGAAAAATACTAGAAAAGGAAAAAGAAACTAGGGAAAGGGAGCCACAAATTCTGAGTATAAGTCTGACCAAATCTCTGGCAACTCATCTAAGGCTGAAAGACCTGAACTGAGTTTGGAGATGCTGCCCATAGCAGGGAGACAGCTTTGTACTTTGTCTTCAACAAAACTGTTTAAAATACAAACAAAACAAAACAACCCTTGCAGGTATTTTCTTATTGAACTTACCAGTCCAGAGCAAACTTGTCTGTGCAGAGAGGGTTTCTTTCCACTGGGTTCTGTTTCTTCTTTTTGGTCTCCCCTATGCAACTCCTTGACACGTTTTCTTGAACCTCCATTCATCTTTCTACCATCCAGATAGAATCTCTTGTCCCTTTTCCTAGGGAAAGTTATATTTCTAGCATTCCCTTTGTAAGTTATGACTATATAGTCATAACTTACAAGTAATGAAAACAAACTGAAAATAGCTCAACAACAAAAAAAGAGGTGAATACTATACAAAGCATAGAGATGCAAGACAAAAAAAAAAAAAGAGATACACTTTATGCAGAACAGAGTGGGCCTAGTATAAGAAAGTCATCATATCTAGAAAAACAAAGACATTTTTTTTTCTTAGCCTACATGACCTTTTGTCATTGTCATTTCTCTCTATGAGTGGTCTAGCGATGCAAGACTAAAGGAGAGAACTCTGCTCTTGAGTCTACATAACTACTTGGCTTCCACTCTGATATAAGTCATTCTCTGAGTCTGATTTCTGGGAAAAATCAAAAACCGAAGTCAAGAAAACCACTTTATGGAAGGCCTGACTTTGGGAGTTCTGGTGAAGACAACACCCCTCTTCAGCAGACGCTGAGGATATAAATGTGCATGAGTGTTGAAGGGAATTGGGTAGGTGGGTTGCATGGCCCCCATAGAATGCTTCTGGAATGCAGAAAGCTATCTTCTAAGAAGAGGCAGACAAATTGTCTGTCAAGCATATTGCAACCTTGGAAATCAATAATTGGTGATATCCTGGTATAGCACTTATTAACAATAGAAAACTGTTTTCATGGTAGGGACACTCCTAGGATACTTGTTAAACCCAAAGTATTTTCTCTGCTATCCTCAAAAGCAGAGTTGAATAGATCAAGGTAATCATCATTTTGATTGCCAAGGACCTTAGGTCATAGGTTTTTTCATCCTCAAATTTCAAAGAGCATGATTTGATGTACTATTTTATTTTCTAATCATGGTAACAGACCAATAGTGATAGATAAGGCAAATACATTGTCCTTTGTATTATTTTCCATCTAGGACTTCTGGATATTCTTTTGTTAGTTATCATATTTATAATCCTTTCTCTATTGAGAGGGCAGGGTATTAAGACCCAGTAAAAGACTATGAATATATCAAAATGTTAACAATGGCTATCTTTGGGAGTAAGAGTTGTGAGTGATTTTATTTCATTAAAAACAGACTTAAAACATTCTCTAAACAATTGCATTGCTTTAACAATAGAAAATTAACATTATAAAAATAATCAATTCTAAGTGAACAAGGGAAAATGTTTTATAAATAAGAACTGTGAGTAGAAATACTGATTAAAGTTATGTAAGCATCTAAATATAGCTGAAAAAAAGCACAAAAGTAAAAACCAGGCCAACTTAGAGAAAAGGGAATGCTAGAAAATAGTAAATAAATTTAGAGTTATAATAAAAAAGAAAAAAAAGTAAGAAATAAAGGTCAGCATAAGAGACAATAAAAGAAAGCTGGAAGTAGACATTGACATTCACCTTTAACTACGTGTGTTAAGAGTTGCAAATAAAAACTGATTTTGCAACAAAGAGGCACAGAAAGCTTTCAGTTAAAAATTCTGAAAGACAAAATTTTGTTTGCATTGGTAACCTATACATTCAAAAAAAAACCTCCCCTGATCTGACAGGGGATGAAGGGTGAGAAAGGGAAACAAGATCTATGATGAGAATAAGAAAATGTGAGAAAATAAAGAAAGTTCAGATCTGATTACTTAATCTGACCATTTGAATATTTATTTATCTTTTCTCTGCCATAAATCTGGCAGCAGGAAGAAGGGGAAACAACCTAACAGTAGAGCACCGATTTCTAAATGCTGGTCTAGAAGCAGCCAGGGTTGCCACTGATCAAGATTTTTGTTGTTTTTGTTATTTTAGTAAAGAGAGAAAAATGAGAATAATATAGTGAGCTTCCTATTCAGGCAAATTTATTGAATTTTACATGAGATTATGTCCTTATTAGATTTTGATTTTTACAATGTCCTTTCTCTTATGAAATGACATAGATAGTACATGATGGCTTTTAATGTATTTTCAGCAAAAAGAAGAGCTGAGAATGTTATATTTCCCCCAAAATTTTGTGAATCTGTTAGATCCAAGAGTTACAGGACTACAGCTTTAAGTCATTGTAATTGCATGTATCCTTTCAAGACGTAATTCCTCAATTGAGGCAGGAGATACACATCCATAAGTTGAAACAATGCCAGCCACTATGTGATTGTGTGATGCAGGGAATAGCACAAATGTAGGCTGGGATGATCAGGGCAGGTCCCAAACTGGAGGAGAGGCCATGGGTAGGACTTTAAGTGATGATCGCAGAGAACAAGGCACTCTGGAAGACAAATGAGAAGATGGAGTTCAGAACGCCCATGACATACAAAGGTCTGTATACTAAGATGTACTTATTGGGCGTGGCCAAATAAATAAATAAATAAGTTCAGACAGACAGGACTGATCCAGTTTGAGAAAAACCATGCACCTCAGGATTGAGCGATTTTTACCATGAAGTGGTGGCAACCATTGGTTGGTTTTAAAGCAAGATAAATAACCATTTGAAATTATTTTGTTAAACTGTTTCTCTATGTCTTTCGTGATCTGCTGTTTTAACCATGTATCTAGGTTAGAATTTATTATTATTTTTACTGGTTTAAGACCAGTTGAACATTGTGAACCTATGGTTTTATGCCTTTAACCAATTTGGGGAAATTCTCAGGCATTCAAATATTATCTTTTCCCATTTTCTCTATATTTTGAATCTTCAATTCCTAAGAGACCTGTGTTAGAACATCTCATTCTGTTTCCTGTCTCTGAATGCTATAATATCTGGCCCAGAGGAAGCATTCCAATGGGTCTTGCTCTTTGAGAAAACATTGCCTGCCAAGCAGTCTTGTCATGTCACTACTAAGCCCAAACCCGAAGTCTGGTGTCTAAGGTCTGCTCTATCTGTGGGGCTAGTGTCACCAATCTCTATGTTTTCTTTGGCTCTCTGGTATTGCTGTCCCATGGACCAGTGACTTGTTATACACCTGAAAGCCCAAAGTGAGGCAACACACCATGAAATGGGAAAGCAGCACTCATTTACAGGTCTCAGGATGGCCCACTTCTGAGTCACTGTAGGCTCTGGACTCACTCAGTTCTCTCGTAACATTTTTCTCCAGCTATCACATGGATTCATTCCTCACTTCTTTCAAGTCTTTGTTCAAATGTCATTCAGTGAGATCTTTGATGAACAAGGTTTAAAACGGTATCAAGTTTTATGTCAATTTCTTGGTTTGCAGGTCGTTTAAATTTGAATCTCAAAACTCAGTGAAGTACAGCACTGAGGTTAGAAGGTCTTCAGAGAAACTTTCTCCTTTAGCCTCATTGAGACAAAGTTCCTTGTTATTTCCCTTTAATGGTGGTTTGATTTTTCCTTCCATCTCTCTCCTCTTCCTAAGGACATGGCCTTTAAAGGAGAGAGAGCCTCAGTTTTATTTGGAATCTGTTTTCTTTCTTCTTCTCCTCCTTTTTTNCCTTTTTTTTTTTTTTTGGTGTGTTTTTTTTTTTTTTTAATATTTCTTTCTTTATTTTGGGGTGAAGGAGAGGCAGAGAGAGAATCTCATGCAGAATCCCCACTGAGCACAGAGGAGACACAGGGCTCCATCTCACAACCCTGAGATCATGACCTAAGCCAAAAATCAAGAGTCAGATGTTTAACCAAGCTGCCAGGCACCCCTGGAATCTGTTTTCTAACACTCTGTATTGGGTGAACCTTTTGCCTTATTTCTAGGTCTTGTGTGGGCTTAAAAAGCTCAAACTCGGGCGCCTGGGTGGCTCAGTGGGTTAAAGCCGCTGCCTTCGGCTCAGGTCATGATCCCAGGGTCCTGGGATCGAGGCCCACATCGGGCTCTCTGCTCAGCAGGGAGCCTGCTTCCTCCTCTCTCCTCTCTCTCTGCCTGCCTCTCTGCCTACTTGTAATCTCTCTCTCTGTGTCAAATGAATAAATAAAATCTTTTAAAAAAAAAAAGCTCAAACTCATTGCTATAAACTAATAAAATTTTCAAAGATACCTGTAACTTCAGCTCATTGCTTATCATTTTAGGCTTACCTCTTCATTTTAAGCTTTTGGGAATTTCCCATTATATTCCTATGATTTTAGCTATATATTCATAGGGATAGTCATTATATTTTTTCCCTCACATTTCTAGGTGTCTTTTTTTAAGATTTTATTTATTTTTATTATCTGACAGAGAGACAGAGAGAGCGAGCGAACAAGAGAGAGTGAGGGAGAGCATAAGCAGGGTGAAGGTCAGAGGGAGAAGCATAATCCCCACTGAGCAGGGAGCCCAATGTGGGACTCGAACCCAAACCCCCAGGATCATGACCCAAGCCAACGCAGACACTTAACCAACTGAGCCACCCAGGTGCCCCTCTAGCTGTCTTACAGGAGAAATTTTTTTTAATTTTATCTAATCTATCCCTAGAAATGAAAAACAAGTTAGGGTATTAAAAATATTAATCGAAAATGGTACAATGCAAGATTACAAAGATGAAAACTCAGCAGAATACCAGGTAGAATCCTAGTACAATGCATTTAAAAAAATTTTTTTTTAAAAGCAATTTTAGGGCACCTGGGTGGCTCAGTCAGTTAAGTGTCTGCCTTTGTCTCATATCATGATCCCAACTGGGATCCAGCCATGTTGGGTGGGGAATCTGCTTCTCCCTCTCCCTCTGACCTTCCCCCAGTTCATGCTTTTTCTTTTGCTTACTCTGTCTCTCAAATAAATAAAAAAAATCTTTAAAAAGAATAAAAAAGTAGGGCGCCTGGGTGGCTCAGTGGGTTAAAGCCTCTGCCTTCGGCTCAGGTCATGATCTCAGGGTCCTGGGATCGAGGCCCGCATCGGGCTCCCTGCTCAGCGGGGAGCCTGCTTCCCCCTCTCTCTCTCTGCCTGCCTCTCTGCCTCCTTGTGATCTCTCTCCCTCTGTGAAATAAATAAAATAAAAAAAAAATTAAAAAAAAAAAAGAATAAAAAAGTAGTTTCAGGTTTACAACAAAAACAAGAGAAAAGTACAGAGATTTCCCATATATACCCTGCCAGCACATATGCATAGTTTCTGCCATTATCAACATCACTCACTGGAACAGTACTTTAAAAACAAAACAAAACAAAGTAAGGATGAACCTACATTGACACATATAATCACCCCAAGTCTACAGATTACCTTAAGGTTCACTCTTGGTTTTACATATTGTATGGGTTTGGACAAATGTATAATGACACACATCCAACCTTATAATATCATTCAAAGTATTTTCACTGCCCTAAAAAATCCTCTGCGCTCTGCCTATTCATTGCCTTCCATTCCCCAGCACCCTATCAATCACTGATCTTTTTATTGTCTGCATAGTTTTGCCTTTTCCAGAATGGCATACTGTTGGAATCATACAGTATGTAGCCTTTACAGACTGGCTTCTTTTACTTAGTAGTATGCATTTAAGTTTCCTCCATGTCTTTTCATGGCTTGATACCTCATTTCTTTTTAGCTCTGAATTATACCTCGTTTTTAGGATGTACGAGGTTTATTTATCCATTCACCTATTGAAGGATCTATTAGTTGTTTCCAAGTTTTGGTGATTATGAATAAAGTTGCTATAAACATCTATGAACAGGTTTGGATGTGAACTTAATTTTTAAACTCTTTTGAGTAAATATAAAGAAGGGTTGATAACAGCGTATTTAGTTTTGTAAGAAACTACGTCTTCCAAAGTAGCTGTCCCATTTTGCATTCCTGTCAACAATGCATGAGAGTTTCTGTTGCTCCAATGCTCACCAGCATTTGGTATTCTGAGTGTTCTGGACAGTGTCCATTTTAATAGTTGTGCAGTGGTTACAATGTATTTTTTTTTAAGATTTCTATTTATTTATTTTGACAGAGAGAGATCACAAGTAGGCAGACAGGCAGGCAGAGAGAGAGAGGAGGAAGTAGGCTCCCTGCTGAGCAGAGAGCCTGACTCAGGACTTGATCCCAGGACCCTGAGATCATGACCTGAGCTGCAGCCAGAGGCTTAACCCACTGAGCCACCCAGGCACTCCTACAATGAATTTTTGACCTAACGGTTTTACATGCTCAGTCACAAATAAAGATAGAGATTTTAAATTTTTAGAAATGTTGTGTATGTACCCAGTGAGTTTGAGAGAAAGTGGTAGAAAAAACAAAAAAAACCACTTTGTTGGAAAAAGAAGCTGAAGCAGGAGTAACTCTTCTGGGGCAGGGGATTGGCGGGGTGGCGGCGGTGGAGGGG